>ML855267.1:0-14123 GCA_009831015.1 Picea engelmannii | reverse complement strand
GCTAAGATAAGAACAAATTCTCACGAGCTCCATAGTGAAACTGAGAGTTGGTCAATTCCTAAAACGCCATGGGATGAAAGAGTGTGTCACCCTTGTGACACTAAGAAGGTTGAAGATGAAAAACACTTTCTCTTAGATTGTCCAACCGATACCCATATTAGATCTCATTTTCAAAATATTGATCACACTACCAGCCTTCCTAACCTCTTAACTCAACAAAAGTATGATGATCTTGGAAAGCTTCTCTTAATGCTTTTTGAGCACATAAACAAAATTCTAAAGAATCACAAGTAATCACTTACTGTCTTAAGGTCTGATAGACCAATTAGGTTTTAGTGGACGTTAATCATCATCATCATATTATTTACACTCAAAATACAAATAACAATAGAAAAAAATAATGATATTCAAAATACATTTAACAATGGGAAAAAAATAATGATAATAAATTCAATATATTATTTACACTCAAAATACAAATAACAATGAAAAAAAATAATGATATTCAAAATACAAATAACAATGGAAAAAAAATAATGATATTAGAGGACAATAATAAATTCAATATATTATTTACACTCAAAATACAAATAACCGTATGAAATGATAAATAATGGAAATAATAGTATTAGACATACAAATAACCGTGCGAAGAAAATAATGGAAATAATGGTATTAGAGACTAGTAACAAGACAAGTATGAAATAATTAAATCAATACATTATTTACACTCAAAATACAAATAATTAATGATATTCAAAACACAAATAACAATGAAATGATAAATAATGAAAATAATGGTATTAGAGACATACAAATAACCTTGCTAAGAAAATAATAGTATTAGAGACTCCTAACAAGACAAGTATGAAATAATAAATTCAATACATTATTTACACTCAAGATACAAATAACTAATGATATTCAAAATACAAATAACAATGGGAAAAAATAATGATATTAGAGGAAAAGGAAAAGTATGAAATAATAAATTCAATATATTATTTACACTCAAAATACAAACAATGGTATGAAATGATAAATAATGGAAATAATGGTATTAGAGACATGCAAAGAAAATAATGGAATTAGAGACTTGTAACAAGACAAGTATGAAATAATAAATTCAATACATTATTTACACTCAAAATACAAATAACGATGGTAAAAAATAATGATATTAGAGACATACAAATAATGAAAATAATGGTATTAGAGACTCTTAAATTATGAGCTTGATTTCTTATGCAGATTAATTCTTTTATTTTCTTCAACACTTTGATTCCAGCTTAATACACTTCAACAATACCAAATCATAATTGAATAGCAATAACCATGTAGATGAGTAAGTATGCACATCAACAACACATATACCTTGGGGAAACCTTGTACAGGGAGAAAAACCCCAGCGAACGATATTCCTTTATTGCATTAATAATGTAAGGTCACCATTAATAAAATAAAATAAAAAACAAAAAATACCAAAAATCTAAGCAATGATATAGAAATAGATTTTAAGTTGTTTATCGATGATGGTACCAGTTGTTGAAGACACGGTTTCAATTAAGTTATGATTTCAACTCCCCAAAAAAAGCAGTGTTACTGGTAGTATCACTTTTTGATTTGAGGGTAAATTTTAACCATCGTAAAAAATTATGTGGAAACATTACGGATCAAAAAATTTAAAATATAAAAAAAACACCTAAAAAGGAACGTGGGTGCTAGCGGTAGCACCATTTTTAAAAACGGAATAAAAAATGTGACACTTGAAAAAACTAGAACTTACAAAGTTCTCGTTAAGTTGGTAAATTTGTTTTTATAACAATTTGATATAAAAATGAATGTTATATTGTGAGTCTTTGTTGCCTTCTTCATTTGAAGTTAAATATAACATTATGTCGTTTCCATCATTGTATTGAATTTGTTATTTCATACTTGTCTTTATTTTATTCATAAGTTAAAGTGTACTGTATTGTATTGAATTTGTTATTTCATACTTGTCTTTATTTTATTCATAAGTTAAAGCGTAGTGTAATACTTGCATGCAATCTTCTTATCTTGGTTTTTTATTCTATTTCTATTTTATCTCGATATAGTTATACAAATTAGTTATGTATTTTTGCACACTCATTCAATAAATTACCCAAAACAAATTGATAACTACTTAGGTACTTAAATATAGAGAAAAAAGGAATATAAAACAAAGAAACAAGAAAAGAGGATTACATGTAAACATTACACTAAATCTTAGTTTATGAAGGAAAAATAGACAAACATGAAATAATAGATTTAATATTATTATCTAACATTTAAACTGAAATTATGATCGGAAAAGAATAATGTTATATTAATTCCAAATAAAAAAGGTAATAGACAATCATACAATAATGCTCAGAGAGAGGCATTGTTATAGCAAGTGGGCTAAAAGAATAATGTTATATTAATTCCAAATAAAGAAGGCAATAGACATTCATACGCTAATGCTTGGAGAGAGGCATTGTTATAGCAAGTGGGCTTCAAATTATTTTTTTCTTGGGAGGGTTCTTTTGTTTGCTTGTGTGCTTAAGATTTAAATCATGGTAAATGAAAATAACAAACTCTTTATGTGAATGGAGAATGATAGAAATTAGCTGGAAAGTAAGAAACTCTTTATGATGAAAATAATGAATAGTGATTCAAATATTTCTCTCAAAAATTTCATAGCATAACCTAACACATCAAACATTTAAACACAATAATGATGGGAAAAACATAATCTTATATTTGTTTTTTGTAAGTAAGAAATATATTATATCAAGAACCTGCCAGAGCCAAAAAAGATTTACAAAACATAGTATTTGGTCTGCTGAAACTTTTGGGCTGCCCCAACAGAGGGGAAACCAGCCAAGTCAACAACCTAGTCAGCTTGAGCAAAGTAGGACCATACAGTGTAATGTCTAAAAACAAGGTGAACCTCCATCTGAAGCAGCAAACAGATGACATGACTTCTAAACGAACATAAACTAGACACCTGACGCGTAACCTGGCCAGGTGGCATTGAGGTCGCCTGTCCAAGGTTCCTCCGCTACAGTTGCCGTCCCGTCGCCCCATTGCTCCTTGACCACCTCCTTCTTCTCAGCTCCACGGTCGTGCCTCACAATGCCTTGCTCATCCATGGTTGCGCTACCAGTTACCTTCAAGGACGGTTCTGCTGCACTCTGCATGATGGTTGCGCCCTGTGCCTGTGCCGAAGTTGTGCTCTCCTTTGCCTCACTGTCTGCTGTGTCTGCGTCGGGAGCTTGCTTGAAGGTTGCATCTACTGGGGTCGCGAGGAAGGTCTCATGCAGCGAGGAAAGGAGCTGGAGGAAGAGTGTGACCTTATCATTTGAAAGCTGCAGTCGGAACTGCAAGTCCTCAACGCCCTGACGAAGCTCGAATACAAGGCCGTAGAGAATGGCCAATTTATCTTTAACTTGCTCGCTCGTGGTTGCGTCCACGGATGGGATCCCAGAGCTTCCAGAAGCCCGCATCGAAGGTGGTGGCTCTTCGCCTAAGGTGCGTGGGAAGGCCGAGCGCTGAGTGGAGTGCGGTTCAATCCCGGTGGGAGCAAGGAGTAAACGCAGAGAGGAACAAGGCGACTGGGGAATCAATTCCAGGGAATTTAAGCTTGCAATCGACGAAACTAGAAGAGTGTGACTGGGCTGGGCCTCCTGGAGGTGACGGGAAGGTGCAGAGGGAGACATATCGCACGAGAAGAAGGAAGGTCGTCGAGGTCTCCATGGAGAACCCCGCCGTGGTTTCCCTCTCAGACGCCGCCTGTGCTTAGGCATCGTGTACCCGCAACGAAGGTCATGGAGGTGGTCACGGTGGGGAGCCTCCAGGGACCAGTATGTACGCTTAAATGCCGGCCATGGCCGCGGGGGAGGAGGCTCTGCTAGCCACCAGCATAAGCCACGACACCAGAGAATAACAACGGAGAAAATCACCCGAGCCATATCAAAATGCGGAGGTCGAGGACAATAAACGAGCCTTCCCATCGCCATTAAAGCTTCATTAATATTCCCGGGGGGTGGCGGACGGAGGCACGGGCCTGTCACGTGGCTCCGTGCCTCGTTGGCACCCGCCGTGCTCTTGCATGCTCCAGCTGGCCCTCACTAACACCCCATCCGGGGAAACATAATCTTATATTAACTCCCAATGAAGAAGGTAATAGATAGATAATGTAACACTTAGAGAGAGGTCTTGTTATAACAAACAAGCTCCAAAGCTTCTCTTTTGGAGGGTCTTTTTGTATGTTCAAACTCCAGATCTTTGTAGATGAAAGTAGCAAGCTCCTAATGTGAATGGACAATGGTAGGAGATAGTTAGAAGGGAATAAACTCTCAATGGTGAAGAATGAGTAATGATGGAAATATTTCCAATGAAATTTTGACATCATAACTTAACAAGATTGGTGACTATCGATCAAGTTAACTCATTGGGATACTTTTTGTCCCAAGAAAAACCTTGCACGAAAACACAAAGGATGTTTTCACACATTTTTGAATAACATCTCACTAAATCTATCGATACTATTGTCCTAAAAGAATTCAAATTAAATACTTGTTGATATAAAACTAACCATATACTCTATAATTTTAACAACAACTAATTAAACAAACTCCTTAAATTAGTACAATATTTAATATAATAAATAATAAATAATATATAATAATCTTAAATTTAATAAACTAAAACCATTATTTAAATAACCTTAAAAATAAAGCAAAATATTTTCTAATTTTAATAAATTCAGACTCACCTTTTCATACGTTAATTTTCATACATTAAGCTCATAACTAAAGAAACCTTTAAACTTGGAATTGATTATTTATTGAATTATATTCCCCAAAAAACTTTGTACATGGCTATCACTAAAAGCACATGATGACCTTCTAGATTAAAAAACCTTTCTACATGGACATTACATTATGATTTTTGGATTAGATATTTTAATGAATTGTGGTCATCACCAAAAATGCCTTTGGACAACTTTTGGACTTGGATTTGGGATCGTCATATCTTTGGGTGATATTTGGATTACATGCCATTATGAATACAACTTTTGGACATGCCATTATGAATACAACTTTTGGACTTTGGAATTGTGATCATGATGTCTTTGGATGAACTTTTGGACTTTGAAATTGTGATCATGATGTCTTTGGATGAACTTTTGGACTCTGGAATTGTGATCTTTGAATTATATTTAATGTATTGTGAACTTCTGGAATTTGGAATTGTGATCATAATAAACACATGATGAGTTTTGGTGTATTGTGGTTATCATGAACAAAACTTTTGACCTTGGAATTGTGATTTGATCATGAACACAACTTTTGAACCGAGAATTGTCATCATTTGATTAAATTGAATTGTCATCACCAACACAACTTTTGGTCTTGGAATTGTCTATCACCATAAACACATGATGATCTTTAGATGAAACATGTCATCATAAATCCATGATGATTTTTGAATTAAATTTAATATATTATGATCATCATAGGTTGGATCTAATGAGTTGTCTTCATAGCTAAATGAACCACATGATTTCTCACTACACCGAATTGAGGTTAGTAGTAAAGAAACCTATGGACATGGAATTATGGTTATTAGTGGATTTAATGATATCTCCGGATTTAATGAATGGTGGCCATCACTAAGAAAAACCTTTGGATATGAATTTTTAGAGATATATGATTAAAATTCCGTTGCACATAGATTTGTATAACTTTTGGAATGAGTCTAAAAGAGGATCTCGGAGTGGCGATCACTTGAATAACCCTTCGGACGTGGTGGTAAAAAATAAAGGGTGGATTACTTGTTATGTTATTTGAATAATTTTATTGTTAAAGGTATTTTTACTTATAACATAATTTTATTGTTAAGGTATTTTTACTTTCAACTTTGTTAATAGAATTAAATTAAATTAATTATTTATAAAATTATATAGTGTAAATTGGATAATAAGATTTTTTATTTTTTATTATTGGATTTTTTCCCTTAATTTTTAAGGACTTGGGGTTTATGGGTGTTGGGAAAGGCTTAGGGGTTTCTGGGTGTTGGGAAAAGCTTTTGATTTATGAAGATGAATTATGATTTCAGCCAAATCTAGTGGCAAAGTGTTAAATAATCTATTGCTTGGCAAATGTTTCTATAACATATTGATTGGTTTAAGGGGGTTATAGAGGAAAAAGAAAGAGCATTGAATTTCTTGGAGCAACTGCAAGCTAGGTTTTTGATAGTCACGACCATAAAAAAGGGTAGCATGAGCACCAAAGGCGGGGGTAAGGGTACCCCCTCATACAAACATGTAGTGGTAGATAGAGGGAGAGAGCCAAGGGGCGTATTTTTCAAGGCACTAGTGACAGGCACCTCGGGATCTGACCCTGGAATAGGTCAGGAAAGGAACAAGGGAAAAAGTGAATGCATGGAAGAGGAAGTCACAGAAACTCAGAACGAGACGCAAGACACAACCAGGCAGAAGGGCGCAACCCGTGCAAACCCAAATCAACACTGATACTCAAGGTGATACTAGAGGATCCACAGACACAACTCTACAGGGATCAGATGAAGGCACATGTGCTAATTTACAAATTTATGGGCTTGTGGCCCACCGAAAGAGCGTTGCGCAACTGGATCAAATATCATTGGAAGCCAAATGGGGAAGTGGAGCTCCATCTGGGCTTGAAAGGTTTCTTCACAACAGTCTTCATAAACCTGGAGGACAGAGATAGAGTATTTGAAGGAGGGCCATACTTCCATGCATCAGCAGGACTGTACATGCAGTCATGGAAGGAGAATTTCTCCCCAGAAAAAGAGACCTTCAAAAAGGTACCGGTCTGGAAGAGACTCTATTCCCTACCCTTAGACTACTGGTTACCCTCTACTTTTGAAGCAATAGGGAATAAACTGGGGAAATATATAAAGACCGTAGAAGCCACCCTTAAAGGGAGATACACATCTTACGCAAGAATATGTATATAGATGGATGTGTTGGGAGCACTCCCAGAAGCCATAAGCCTTGAATTCAGGGATGAGGAATGGATCCAAAACATCGATTATGAATAGATCCCCTTCAGATGTAGAAGGTGCCATGAACATGGTCACTTGATCAGGGAATTCCCTCTTAATAAAAAACAGGAAGCGAAAAACCCCAAACCATAGCAGGATGAGGATGGGTTTGTTAAACCAAACCCTAGAAGCAGAGCCAACAAAACGAAGAGCAAAGCCCAAGCAAGAAATAACCCAGAGGTCCGGATTAACCCGGAAGGAAGGGATAAAACCAATCAAGGGGCAGAAGCCAAGAAGGTAACGGAAAAAGCTCAGGAAGTCAAAGAAAAAACAAAAAATGAGCCCACCAACCGACCAAATAACTAGAAGGAACAAGGAAGCAGTGCAACTTCGATGGAAGGAGAAATTAGAGCCGACAACACCCCCATGCAAGATGCAGAGGGAGAGGCGGAAATGACACCAAGCGAAGTAGGCACATAAGATACAGAACTCAGAGACCCGGTGGAAAGGGAAGGGATAGATCTCATGAACATACTGGAGCAGTGGAAAAGACAAGGAGTAGACAATGTACCAATATAGCAATTTGACCGCATCCAATACTTATTCCTCCTAAGGGAGGAAGCCAAAGCTAGAGGCCTAAAGCGTACACATGGGGAGATTGGACACCTAGGAGTCAAAGTTGGCGAGGAACAACCACAACTCTCACCTAAGCAGACGCGGAGGAAAAAAGGCAGGAAATCCAATAGTGTAACCTTGCAAGAGCTTGGAGTGCTATTGATAAACTCGGGTAAGATTAAAAAACTCTTCCCCAACTCCGCCCTGCATGTTTAAATGAAGGTTATAACTTGGAATATAAGAGGCCTAAACATCCCAAGAAAGCAACGAATCCTTAGGAGTAGACTAAAACAGGAACAACCAGATCTCTGCTTTATTTAAGAGACCAAGTGTAATACAGACATAATGGAAACAATCAGTCAACAACAATGGCGCAAGTACAAGATGGTGGCTATTGGTGGCCACCAAATGGTAGGAGGTATCCTGACCCTATGGAACCCACAAGTACTAAGCCTAATAGCAGCCAAAGTGACAAGGCATACCCTTACGGTCTGCATGCAACTCATTGGGAACACATAAGTGATTTTATGCACTAATGTGTATGGACTCTAGGTGTCAGAGGATAGGAGAGAAATGCTAAGAGACCTAGATGATCTTAAAAACCGAGCCAACAACCTCCATTGGATCCTAGCCAGGGATTTCAACATCATCACGTCACTTGCGGAGGAAAAAGGAGGTACAAGAAGATTGGATAGAGATGCAGAGGAGTTCTCAAAATTCATAGACACGATGAAGATGGTAGATCTAAAAACCAATAATGGCCAGTTTACCTGGACCAATAAGTGAATGACCCAACACCAGGTAGCAACAAGACTCGACAGATTCCTAGTGTCAGAGTCAAGCATTATGCAGGGGATAACCTTAGACTGCAACATCCTTTCATGGTGGGGATCTGATCACTGGCCAGTGCAACTAGAAGCAGGCTTCCAGACCACACCAAAGAACAAACCTTTTAGATTTGAGAAATTCTGGATGGAACACCAGACTTTCAAGGAAATAATCAAACAATGGTGGCGTGAGAAGAAACCAGAGCAAGGGACAAGGATGTTCAAACTCCACAAAAAACTAAAACATATCAAATATAGGCTCAAGGAGTGGAACAAGGGCACTTTTGGGAATATAAACCAAGATAAGAACAACATTGAAGAAAAAATGAAAAATCTCTAGGAAACCTGCATTTCGGAGGGCTACAATGAGGAGTGAAAAAAGGAGGAGATCCAAATGACCTAGGAATGGGATGAGCAGTGCCAGGAAGAAGAAACTCTCGGGTGACAAAAGTCCCAGATCAGATGGCTAAAGGAAGGAGAAAGGAACACCAAGTTTTTTCATAGAACAACCATGGCCAGAAGAGCCCACAACAAAATCTTGAAGATTAGGGACCAGGATGGCATAGAAAGAGAGTCCCACAAGGACATCGAAACTACTTCGGTAAACCACTTCCACAGGATAGCCCATGAACCTAACCAAGATAGAACAGAGGCCATACAAAAGGTAATCCAACATATCCCTCGCCTGGTAAAAGATGAACAAAACAACAACCTGAACAATCCCATAGCGGAGGAGGAAATAGATCAAGCACTCTAGGAAATGCCCAATGGAAAATCCCCAGGCCCAGATGGTTTCACAGTGGAGTTCTTCAAAGCCTGTTGGGAAGTCGTCAAACATGACGTTTATAGGGTAGTGGAAGACTCTAGAAGGTAAACCTCCATTTTGAAAGCACTAAATTCTACAATTATTACACTCATCCCCAAAGAAAATGAAGCCAAAACCCCTGATCGTTACAAACCTATAGCGTTGTGCAATGTGGTGTATAAGATAATTTCCAAGGTTATAGCAAATAGATTGAGACCACTCCTACCCACACTGGTATCATAAGAGCAGGCGTGTTTCGTGGAAGGAAGGAAAATAATGGACAATATTATCCATGCCCACGAACTTATCCACACCCTGAAGCTTCAAAAAATAGAGAGAATGATAATACAACTGGACCTAGAAAAAGCTTATGACAAAATCAACTGGCACTATATGGTCAGGACCCTGGAAGCCTTCGGCTTCACCCAACACTGGATTAGATGGATAATCAACCTAGTATCCACAACAAGCTTCTCGCTACTAGTAAATGGAGCCCCTGCCAAACCTTACTGGCCCACGAGAGGCATCATACAGGGAGACCCGCTGTCCCCCTTCCTATTCATCTTAATGATGGAAGGACTCAGTCGAAGCATAAAAAGAGCAACCACAATAGGGGAAATAAAAGGTATCAAACCCTACGAGAATTGCCCAACTTCTACACACCAACAGTTCGTGGATGATACCTTACTTCATGGCATGCCCACAGTCAAGGAAGCGAAATCCTACAAACGAATCTTAGACGAGTTTGGGGAAGCCTCGGGGGCAGAGATAAACCAGTCCAAATCTATGATCTTCTTCTTTAATACCAACCCTGCTATCCAAAGGAATTTGGCCAACATCTTGGGCTTTGAACGCAAAACCCTCCCAACCAAGTACTTGGGCTTTGAACGCAAAGCCCTCCCAACAAAGTACTTGGGATTTGAACGCAAATCCCTCCCAACCAAGTACTTGGGCATCCCCCTAACAGACAAAGCCTACAAGCTGTCAACTTGGGAAGGAATAGTCAACAAGCTACAAAACCGGGTAAAAAATTGGACGTACAGATCCCTCAACCTAGCTGAAAGACTTATCCTAACCAAGTCAGTTTTGCAAGCTATCCCAACATTTATGATGTCATATTTCCCAGCCCCCAAGGGGATTCTACAAAAAATAAGAACCATACAAAGGGAATTCCTGTGGCAAGGAGCGGAAACAAGGAAAAAATGGGCATTGGTGGCTTGGGAGAAGGTTTGTAAACCAAAAAGCAAAGGAGGCCTGGGGCTACACGACCCGCAAGTGACCAATGACGCCTATGGGGTGAAACTCTGGTGGTGGTGGGTCAAAGAAACAACCATGCCATGGGTCAACCTGTGGAAGGCAAAGTATACCCCGAACATTTGTGACCAGGAAAAAATCTGCTTCTGAGGCACCAGGGAAGGTTCTGCCATCTGGAACTTAGCCTGGTGCAACAAGACCTAGATCCATACACACAACTTTTGGGAAATAAGGAATGGCAGAACCGCTTGATTCTGGGAGGATTCCTGGCAACATGAACCCAGAATGGAAAAAGCAGGCCAGGAGGAACTCCAACAGGAGACAATGGTGCAAGGAAATACCCGAGTCTACCACTACTGGAAACAAAAAATAGATCACAACAGATGGAGAATTTGGAACACTCTCACCCCACACACTAGAGACCAGACCGCAACAACAATAAAAGAGGCGGAGGAGGAATTGGGGAGACGAAAAATTGCAGTCACAGATGAAAATGACCAGCTAAGATGGGGGCACAAAGCCGGTGGGGAATTCAATCTTAAAGAAGTATGCCACTACATAGCGAACCAGGACCAAGAAGACTCGACACATCAATGGGACAAGCTATGGAACAACCCCCATTGGCCAAAAATAAAAATCTTCCAGTGGCTAATACTACATAACCAAATCCTAACTTGGGAAAACCTAAAGAAGAGAGGTTTCATAGGCCCTTCAAGATGTCACCTATGTGAAGAAAAGGAGGAAACAACAAACCATCTCTTGGATGAATGTCCCTACACAACAAAAGTCTGGGACTGGGTGACAAGCATCTTCCGACAGTCTAATAGGATCAGAGGTAATATTTCAGCAACTATAAACACATGGAAGGAAAACTACAACGAAAACGAAGAGGTGAACCTCTCTTGGACCCTCATTCCCGACATGGTCATTTGGGCAATATGGAAGGAACAAAACCGTCGCATCTTCATGAACCAAAGATGGACGGTAGGAAAGATCAAAAAAAAAATAATAGCCATGACAAGAGAAACAATATAGAGCCACAACTGCCAAACAGGAGGAGCTCAACTCATAGACCGGGATCTCAGAATTCTAGAGGCTTTTCAACTAAAAGGAGGATGCAACCCCAATCAGGTAAGACGGTTACCACAACTACAAGTAGGTGAGCGCAATTGGAAACCTCCACCAGAGGGCTCCCTCAAGATAAATTTCTACGGGGTGTCGAAAGGTAACCCATGATAGACAGGTACAGGGGGAGTAATAAGGGACAATCAAGGAAAAATTATCCGGCTGTACACTAGGAGTCTGGGGAACTCAACCAACAATGCTGCGAAATTTGGAGCCCTGGAGACCAGCCTTGAGATACTACACTGGGAAGGGATGACCAACGTAATAGTGGAAGGAGATTCCATGCTGGTCATCAACACAGTAAGGAAACTCCAAAACGACACCAGAGTGGGAAGAATTCAGATGCACTGGCGCTTGGCGTACTCCCTGCAAAAAATTCAAGAGCATTTGTAGACGGGGATCACAATGGATTTGCGCTGGGTCCGAAGGTTAGCAAATGGACTAGTGGATAAAATCTCTAATGAAGGGGTCGACAAGGAAGGATCAAAACTGGATTCCACATGGAGTAACATCCCGAATGGCCAGTTTCGGACAGATTGCACCCTACTAGCGGCAAAGGACTATGACAACAACTGAAGTACAGATGACCACATCAAGGTCAGAGGCACATAATTAATTGAAGGGCAAGTAGGATCCATTCAGAATCCGATAGGCCACCATTTAAACACGAGTTACAATGCAGATCACGGTCACACCACAAGACACCACGGTCCTGTCAATAGAATGAAGTATAGGGGTTGGCTGTGGGAGAGCGGAAAGGGTAATCCACAGACGACAAAGGACGAAGATCAAAAGGACAGCCCAAGGACAGGAATGGGTACACCTCATCCACACACAGCTTCCGTGGGAGGAAATGATTGGTGTACAACGTGCAAGGCAAAGGATTGGCGCAGGGACGACGATAGGGTTCCCAAGCGCACACACTCTGAAACAGTGAAAAATGACCAAAAGTTACGCCTTTACGGGAGACCATGATTACCAGGATAAGATCACATCCGGGGAAACCCCTTAAAAGAAGAAGCATCAAGGATAACTACAAACCAACGAGCAACAATTACAGAGACCAGGAAGGGGCGAATAGAAGCGGAGGATGAAGTCAAGACAGAAGCCACTGCATTCAAACAAATATGGTAAGAACGAAGAATACCCAAAGTAAGAGGGGGCCCCAGGGGGAGGAACTTCCAACAAGCGCCTGAAAGATCACTAGGATGGAATAGGCGGCCAGAGAGGCCAAAGGCACCTTTCTTGAGCAGGTCGAGACAAAGGGCAAAGCCGTCATCGACAGGTGGGAGCGGGAAGTCAACACTAAGCACCAGGGAAAAGCCTGGGCGGAACTCATCCAAGAAGCATACGAGATAAGGGACCCAGGGGCCACACAACCCAGGAAAACCCTCTACCACAAAACAATGGAGGAAGCTTGGCGCACAAAAATGCTGATAAGTAAGTTGAGAGATGACAAGAACGAGACCAACAGGGTGGCAAATTGTGGCCACAAGAAGGAGCTCACAGAAATTCTGAGCCGCCTCAGAAACCTGGAGGCCAACGCAAGAAGAATAACAGAGGACCAGAGGAACCAAAGCGAAAAAATGGAACGACTGGTTGGACAATTCCAACTCTACCTTCGCTATGTCCACCACATGGACATCACTCCAGCGGACCGACGCGGAACACCAACATGCATCAGAAAGATGCGCACGATGGAGCAGAAAAAGGAGAACGAGGCAAGAAAGGAAGGAGATGAAAGCCATCCAATCCTCTTGGACTAGCACAAACTCAACCCAAGGTCATTTTTTTATCAGTGTATGAGCAACCCCTGTTATACGTTCTTAGTTTTATGTATATCTTATGGTATAGTTTTTTCAAACGAGTTTTTAGAGACTGGGTTGGTTTCCCCGGGTGGTGGCCAGACCCTCCCCTCACTTATGTAGACATCGCAACTTCGGGACCCCTGATCTGGTTTCCTTTTTGGTAGATCAGGGGATACCCCTCCATCCCTTTTTGTACCATATTTTTCTCAGTAATATATAATCTCAACTCACTTAAAAAAATAAAACATATTGATTGGTTTAATTTTGATAATTATTTATGATGCTAAGGTTTTTTAATTTCAAAATTTACTTTTGATTTTTTTTTTTTCCTATGAAATGATTTTGATTGATTTAGATTTATGGAGAGTTGTTTATGAAGATAAACTTTCTCAATTTCAATTCACATTCAAAGAGGTTCCAATTAAATAAAAAATATTTAATGTCCTTTTTTAATATTGAAAATTTTGATTATCTATTATTTTTTATATTCTACTTTGATTGTTGGAAAACATTGTGATTTATGAAAAATTAATTTATTTATGAAATTGTGATTACTAATTTTAATTCATATTCAAAATCATTAGACTCTAAAATTGGTTAAAGGATGTTGAATATACCTTATGAATATTGGTATTTGAGAGTATCTTATTCATA
>WSFP011388801.1:0-28395 GCA_009831015.1 Picea engelmannii | reverse complement strand
GATCTTATCTCTAATGACTCATGCCTAGATACTTCTATCACTTCCTCGAGTCATCCCACTATCTTAGGGATTAGTTACATGAATCATGCTTGCTATGACACCTATCCATAATCGAATCTTCTATAACTATGCTTGCTTGCTAACTATGAGGAAATTAAGCATTTTACAAGAGATTTACAATGTTTTTACAGTAGACCCCTCAGGCTAATGTCATGACCTTAGGGTCTAACCAAGATTTAGAACTTTGTCTTTGAGAGCTAATGCTCCTGCATCACTGTGTTTGTTACTATCAACCCAATCAGCTAATGCTCCAAACATTAATGTGTATCAACCCTACTAATCCCTTATAACCCTTGAAACATATAACATTTATCTCAAAAATCATGATAATCCTTAAACCATATAACCCCTAAACCTTAGAGTACATAACGTGTACAATGTTTATCTTCAATTTATACCTTATAATTTCTATGCCTACCCTAAAAACCCTAAAAAGTAACCCTTAACCCCTAAATTCTAACCACTACACCATATAACACTCTTATGCAACCTCACAATTATAACATATTTCCCTTGTAATACTTAAGTCTTATCACCCCCACCAATATTAACCCCTATAGACATACATACCTACTCTCTAACCCCTCCTAAGACATAACCCTTGTAACCTCAATAAGATTTATGTGTAAACACTTGTAATCCCTTACCCCTAACTATTATAACCCATGATTTACAAAACACCTATAAGTACTAACCATTATAGACCCTATCATCATTATCCCCAATGATCCTACAGCTCTAGCTACAACCCTTACTAACATAAATATAACTTTTATAACCCTTTACCCATATAAACCATCCATCAATTGTGTAACCTATAAGCCTCACATCATATAACCTAATTACCTCTAAACCCTATAACCCCTATCAATATTACTAACCCATAATTTGAATAAATTATCCAATATAATATGTAACTTCAAACACTATTTCCTTAACTATAAGGAAATTAAACATTTTACAAGAGATTTGCAATGTTTTTACAGTAGACCCCTCAGGCTAATGTCATGACCTTAGGGTCTAACCAAGCTTTAGAACTTTGTCTTTGATAGCTAATGCTCCTGCATCACTTTGTTTGTGACTATAGGATTGACTCCCAATACGTAGTTTTAGAAATGCTAGTTTGAAAACAATTTGATGTAGTTTGTACTCTGGAAAAATAAATGATTAAATGTTGAATGTAGTTAAAAATATCAGTGCATAGTGCAATATTAGTGGAAATAGTATGTGATGCAAAATGGGTTCATGTTGATGCTCTTTAGTCCAAATAACCTTGATTCACTTATATTTGTGAGGGAGGAAGAGATCTTGGCCCTTGCACGAAATGTCAAGAAGTGGTGTACATTAAGGGAAGTAACAAATGTGAGCAAGTTGGTCTCAACATATTCGATGGATATCATTTGTAGGATGACCTTTGGTAAGAAGAGACTTAATGCTCCATGTTCATTTGAAACTTGATTGGATCCACTTGTTTTTTCCTACCTTATTATAATAGTATAATAAGACAATAAGTTGTAGAGAAGGCTCCATTTGGATATGTAAAAACTTTCCAAAATATAAGTAATAAATGGTTGGCCATCATTAAAGAAACATAGAAAAAAATCCCTTTATATAAACCTAGTAAGGGCATATCATATCATAAACAAATAAAGGATTCTTGTTATTAAGGGTTTGATTGGTTGGTCAAGTAGGAGTGGTTATATTCCCCCATCAAGTTTTAATCACCCCTAAGCATAGCGACTTGTTTAGGCCCTTCATTGAGGGGGGGTCCAATAAGTCATATTTTGATTGATAGGCACTACTGAAGTAGCATTTATCACATTAACACAACCTTACACCTTGGAAATACTTGGATAATCATAATATCATAGGGAGAATGATTGAGTCCATTATATGTACACATGGGTCATCACCTATTGACACAATATGTTAAACCCCTACCTTCAAATTCCCCCATGACTACCATAAGAGACTAGGTGAAGCCATTGAGAATGGATACTTATCCAAGCTCTCTCTCTCTCTCTCTCTCTCTCTCTCTCTCTCTCTCTCAGGAGTAGTAGGATGAAGGAGGAGGGATGGAAACTATAGAGGAGGATACTAAAGACATCCAGTTGGTCGATTATTCAGACGATCCCAAGAAGGTGGTCCAAATTTTTTAGTATACAAGTTCAATTACCAAGGGTTGGGCTACTAGGAGATTAAAAATTGTCAATTTTTGAAGGGGGGAATCCTGGAGTTTCATTCTTGATAGCCACAAAACCTTTGGGTTTGAAGAATTTTGTGGATTCCATTGGCATGGATGGGACATGCAAGAGAACATCAGGGGAACTGAAAGTATTGGGATTGATGCAAGTATATATAACACTACTACATATGACCAAATTTTCCATGGTTTTTCGTTGCTATTGCCACACATTTCCGTCGCACTTTCCACGAAGGAAAACAATTTTTTTCGTGGTTGGCAAGATAGAGGCGCCCATCTTGCCAACTTGCCTTGTGTTACGTTCAGGCACCTATATTTCCAACTCGCCTTGCATTGATTTCAGGCACCCATCTTGCCAACTCGCCTCTCGTTGTGTTTGGGCGCCCCGCCTCATTTTCACAACGAATCCTCTTATGGGTGCCTATCTTTCCAAGTCGCCTTGACTTTGCGCGCCCAACTTGTCGACTCACCTTGCCTTTGCATGCCCATATTTCCAACTCACCCTTCCTTGCCTTCTGGAAACCCTATTTTTTTTCCCACATGATTTTTGTCACTGACTCTTCGGTTTTGTTGATCGGGAACACATCTTGAGAAATAGCGTTGCCCCACCTTTGCGCGCAATGCTTTATTTTATTCACATTTCCTCATGTGGTTTCCCATCTTTCCAACCTTCTTTGCCTAGCCTTCCACCCCGCCTATTTACCAACTCCGCCTGCCTTGCATTTGGACTCCCTTCGTTGATGTGGGTTCTCCATCTTGCCATGCCTCTGGGCACCTATATTTTCAACTCGCCTTGGTGTGCCATAGCGAAACCCCATGTTTGCGTTGGCTTTGGGAAACCCCAAGTTTCTTCCTAGATGTGAGTTGTGTCACTGGCTCTTCTGTTTTGTTGGTTGGACGCTCCTCTTGCTTACTCGGATTGCCTTTGGGTGCCCCTCTTGCCAACTTTCCTTGCGTTGCCTTTGGAAAACCCAAGTTTTCCTTGCATTCGGGAAACCCCAAGGTTTTTTCCCATCGCACTCGTGCCGCTGGCTCTTTCGGTTTTTTTGGTTGGGTGCTCCTCTTGCAAACACTACTTTCCTTTGGGCGCTCCTCTTGAGAACTTTATGAAACTTTATGCAACATGCAACCATATGCAACTTATGCAACTATATGCAACTATGCAACTATATGCAACTTATGCAACTATATGCAACTATGAAACTATATGCAACTATATGAAACTTATGCAACTATATGCAACTATTCAACTATATGCAACTTATGCAACTATATGCTACTATATGAAACTATGAAACTATATGCAAGTATATGCAACTTTATGCAACAATGCAACTTATGCAACTATATGCAACTATGCAACTATATGCAACTTATGCAACTATATGAAACTATATGCAACTTATGCAACTATATGAAACTATATGAAACTATAAAAGATAAGACTCACACCCCAAAGCATACCAAGATAACAATAATGGGATGTCGAGTATGATATGAATCAAGTAAACAATGACCCTAATAATTTTGTTGCATACAATAGAATCAAGTATATTCTCCAAGCAAAACATGGGTTCACTAAATATTTTCTCGCTAACTTATCTTCTCATTTTTTTGAGAGTTGGTACCACAAACTTATATTTGCATGATAACTTATCTTCTTGTTTTAACGTGTGTTGACGATTAAAATTTTCAATGAAGTTTTTCCTGCAAAGTGTTGCTAAAGCCTATTATTATAAAAACTAAATAATACTAGTAGGTGGGACCCCCTTGAACTACTGGAGATCAGATCTGTTGTGCGACAGGGTTTAAATGGTTGATGAGATCTTTTGTTATTAGCTATGGTTCAAGTTTATGAATCATTGACTCCTTATGTTACTACAACCTATGTTATTCATTAATGTCATTGTTGTATGTTCTTATCGCACCTTCACAACAAACATGTTAGTGAAATTATATGAAGGGAAGTTTTGAGAAAGGAAAAATACTAGTTCTACAATACCACATGCAAATTATTTGAAGGAAATAAGAAACAATTGCAAGGAGAAGATTTTAAAGCTATCCTAACTATACTACATGCATGAAAATACTTGATGGTTATTGTTAAACCCTAGCTAGCAAGTAAAATGTTATGAGATTGTGATTGAATTACATTTTTAATATGCATATAGTGTGAAAGGTTGGTGGCGCATTTGGCGAGGTGATTGCTAATGGTTATGCAATGGTTAATTTAATTATGTGGCCGACATACATATGGTATATTTGGATAGATTGAATGTCGTGGCTCATTTGGCAAGGTAATGGGTGTTAATGGTTATGCGGTTTTGTTTGAGTTATATAAGAAGGAATTGAATATATGGTGTGGAGAGCACATTTGGAAAGTAATATGTGTAGATTCCAACGCAGAGTTAAATTAATGGTGTTAATGTAGAATGTGTTGGCATGTACTGATGAGTTAATGAATTGAGGGTGGAGGCGTCATGCATTTACTGCACATCACCTTTACTCCTCTTGTTAGCCGCCACCCTAGTTGGGGTATTGTTCGATCTTGTTGTTGTGGTTATGCTTCGAATTTTTAACAGGGAAGAACCATTCAGCCATCTCTCGTTTTAAGGAATTTGATTATAGGTATGTCTTTTTTTGTCCATTCGTGACTCTGATCTGGTTATGAAATGATTACTGGCTCAAGTGTATTGGTTTGTTTTTTCCTAAGTGTTGCAACTGTGTGAAATTTGGGTTCTTGGAATGAAGAGTGGATGGTTCTTCCTATAATAATTTTGAGTTCGTAGAGGTTATTGGTCTTCCTGGGTGACAACTCTTTGTTATCATTGTTGGTTTAGTTGGAGGGTTTTTGTTTAAGTCTTGGGTGGATAGCTATCTCCACGCACTGTCACTAAATCTAGTCTCTGGCTTTCATGGGTTTAATGGTTGAAAGTTTTCTGCGTCATTATGTTGTGTTTCACTTCGACATTGGTTTTTTCCACCACTAAGGGTCACGAAGTGAGTGTTCTATTCTTAACTCGGCCTTTTCTTCACCTCAGTACTGTGGTATTTTGAGCAAAGAACACGAGGGTTATACCCTACGTGCGTTAAATAAAGTTTCCTGTCTGAATGGGAGCCTCACCTTTTGTTTCCCCCCCCTGCCATGGATTGCTACTTGTCCAAAAGTGAATCATGTCTCTCTCTGTGTGCACACCCTTGGCCTCGGAATTTACACCATTACGAGGAGTTGGCTTCGTTTCCCTGGTGATGGCTACTGAGAAAACCCTTAACCCTCCAATATGGAGTTTTGTAGAGGATATTGTCATGATGGTCAAGTTGCTACGGGTTATCGTAGATTGACTGTATGGTCGATTACTTTGAATACCGATTCACCCAGTTGGTCATATGGCAGTCGTGTTGGTTTGGCATTTGGTTACTACCTCTGTGATAATAATGATAAACCCTACATTTCCAATTGCACTTTTGAAGTACACAGTCACCCTCCTTATGTTAATAACTCAGTGTTGTTAATGGAGAAGGCCTCTGTCTGATTCGATTTGATGCGTGGGTATGCGTAGTTGCCACAGATTGTTCGGTTGATTGATTTTTTAAGATAGTGACGAGTTGTTTTGTGGATACACAGTCACTGGTATTTGCACTAATGATTATTTGAATGTTTAGCTAGCATTGGTGAAAATGCTTGATGTTTCTCATGTCGCGTTGTGTTTTTGCAAAATGAAATAATGGGCATGGTAACTATGGTTTTCTTTGGGGCTGAATGACTATTGAGCTGGATGAATGTAGAGAGTATATCCAATGCATGCTTATGCTTGTTTGATTGTATAAGCCTGAGTTGCATAGCATTTTCGATCATGGTGTGACTAAATCGAAGCATGTTATATTAAAACGATGGCTCAACATGAAATGTTCAGTTATTATCATGACTGTGTGTTTGTTTTGTTAAAGTGGAATTGTTGTAATCACGGGGTTTTGTGGGTTGTGCACTATGTATAACATAAAAGGCTTGTGTCCTCACAATCAGAGATACTCACAGAGTTTTGAGCACGTTTTGTTGCATCTTGATCAATTTTTGAGACAGGCTTGTTGTTGATACCTCATCGTGCTGGATGGATGGCCCAGTTTTTAAGTCACATTGAATTGTTTTTTTTTTTTTTTACAGTGGCAGAACTACATTTCCTGGGCAAATTACCCTGTGCATTTCTTATGTCTAAATGGTGGTTGTTGGTTGTATGATTAATTGTCATTTCAGGCGTGGCAATCTGGTCTTGATTATTTTCGTTACTGCTTATACATGTTTAACGAATATCATTGCATTTAAATGATAGGCCTGATTGCAATGATAGTTATTTCACTGTTAATTTGAAAACATGAATTTTTGTGAATTGAAGAAATGCATGGGCAGTGGTTGATTTTGATAGTTTACAGATTGGAAATGGGTATTGTTCACAAATTGTTACAAAATGCAAAGTATGTGAATGAAGGGAAAATAACCTCTTACAAATTGTGTGGGATACATACTATCTTGTGATGGCACCGTGTTGGATATTTGATTAATGAATAGTGAACTAGTTAAATGCACAAGAATTATTATTTGGTCAAATGATTGATGGTTGATGCATCTCCTATTGCAGAATGTTTTTGGATCACTTAATTAATTTCATGAACAATAATCAATCTTCTTCCCTTACATTATTTCATTTTCCTCTAATTACAAACCTTGTCACCTCCCATATTCATTTTTTCACTCCCTATTCTGATATTGATTACAGTGAAGAGAATTTATGTGTTAAAGTAGATGAAAGTGGCAGTGTCTTGTATGGATTGCAGTGAGGTTTTATTGGTTTGTTTTACAATTGATTGTTGTTGTCATTTAACAATGGCCATGTTCTTTTCCCCTCATGATATCATGATTCGCTCAATACAAACCCCTCACATATCCCATAACCGTTTTCACCCACTGCTCATTGATAAACAATAAAACAATTTGTATGGATTGGATTGCATGAGTCTGATACATTGTTGAGCCAAATCTATTTCATATTTTTAAGTGTTGTCATGTATGGTTATTTAAAAGACTATTTGCTAATTGATCACGCATGCAAGATGAGTTTTTTCAATCAAGGTAGCCATGGCCGAGGAAACAAAGGTAGAGGTAATTGGAACCGAGGCCCAAGAAGGCCCAGGTTCTCCATACATTTTGGCGTTGATTAAGAAGATCTTGGCCAATTGTTTCATGTTGGATTCTTTAATTGGATTGAGCAGGGAATAGTCCAACCTAGGCCTGAAAGGCCTCCTTTCCAAGCTCCGCAAGCCCTCGGTATCCCTGTACCTCCTCATGTCTCATTACAACCCGAAGTCCTTGAAAATGATGGATGGAAGGAGATTGTCCACCCGACAGTCTCCCAACATCGTGGCTGGCCCAACTTGTCTTTGCCTTCTCCTCCGCTGGTTAACCCCATTTCCCAAGATGCCCCTGACCACTCACCAGTGAAATCCTCCCATGCTTGCAAGAGATTGAAAATTGAGGCCAACCATGCACTTGATAAAGGAAAATCCATTGTTTTCCCTTCCTCACCCTCCAATGGCTCTGGCAAATCCATGTCTTCTCGGATTCATTTGAGGGACGATTGTTCCCATGTGATCAACGAGATTAGGCCTAAAGACTTTGCATAGCCAAAGGAAAATTCAGGAAAATTAAGAGGTGACAACAGCAACCAAGGAAGGGTTGCATCATAGACTTGGAAATATGGTTTTTAAGTTTTTATTATACCCATTGTTTTATGACAGTTGACTTTAGGGATTTTTGGACAACATGTTTATTTTGGACATATGAGTATTATTTTTGAAATAATTTCCAATTTCATGAGTTTAAATTGCCAAAAGTGAATATGTATATGGGAGGCACAAGGAGGTGTCTTTTGCTTAACTAATGGTTATTTTATGATTGTTATGATTTCTATGAACTAAAGAGAGTCACAAGGGGTCCCACCTACTAGTTATTATTTATTTATGACCCTTATTATGATTATTACTTCCCCCCCTAACTAAAGTTAATTGAGTCTTTTAATTAACTTAACTAACAAGTTGGTTCAACTACTTCAACCAATTCTAATTTGTTAAAAGCAAAAGGAAAGGGAGGAACAAGAGGAGGATAGAAGCAGAATCATACTAGGGTTTTCTCTTTGAGTTTATGTTGAGATAGTTCAATTTTCATTCATTCATATTTTCATCACAAGCCTAATTCTCTTTTATGATAGCAGGGTCTTATTGTAGACAACAATATTTAGTGTTGAATCAAATCATTCAGACACTTGTTTTTCATAGGTGTTGATCTATCTTTGATAGTCTCTGTAGACTTGTTTGTTTGTGAATTAGTTTTCATGACTGATAAAGGCTATTGTGCAGAGTTGAGTGGGAAACAATTTGTGGCAAGTTGATCCAGATTTTAGAGTTCAGTTTTGGTTTTCTTTCAGAGGTCCTTTTTTATGTTCCATCGAGGATGTCTAAGTTTGACTTTGGTCCAAGATTTATGTATGAGATTTTGTAAAGAAAATGATTCTTTTGTGAATTGGAATGAAATAAAGGATTTCCTTATGTCTCATCTATATTGATTATCATCTTGGTGTCTTTACTTATGTTCTTACATTTATTTCAGCAACGGTTATATTCAGAAAATTACATAAAAAGTGAATTTCCAGCAAGCTTTTTGTTGATAAAAGACTAGCCTAAGCACTCGTAATTAATACTTGTGAGTTAGGATGTTATTTTTGTTGGCTATAAACATAGGGTGATATTCTCGTCTTCTTTGATTTAGCCAAGTAAAGTCTGAAAATGCTTGAGTAAGATCATTTCATATCTTTTCCTCAATATTTATTTGGTGACCATACTGGGGAGATCCTTGATATCTCTCCAGTTAATTTTTATATTCAATTTTTCATCCATACATCTTTATTTCTGAATTCGATTCTTTGACTGTTTTACTATTAATGTCTATTCATGTTGCAAGACAACCCAATCTTGAGCCCAATCTCCAAGACCTGACCAACATTGCTTTGAACTTATTCCATACTATTTTAGACACTGCCAGGACCCGTGCTGAGATTAACCATTCTTGGGTAGCAATTGGATGAGATATTAGTGTTCAAGAACAATTGGAAGCTAGACGTAGGCAGCCTAGAAATCAGCAGTAACCTTTTGTTTCTTCAGTTTTGGCCTTTCTTTCATGTCCTTATATTCTCGTGCTTCTAGAAGAAGAAGGGGCTTGTCACCTGAAATCAATCCTATTTCTGAAATAGGAAGAAGAAATGTAGTGTTATCTGTCCAACAAAGTTCTCTAAGGAGGACTTTATCTGATTCATCCAACTTGTCTTTCTTTCCCTCACCTATCACCCACATGATGGCATCTAGTGGAGGCTCTGGTGGCACTAGAAGTGCTCCATCCTCTCAATATTCATCGTCTTCAGTGATCGATAGCTTATATATACACCATATCCATGTTCAATCTACCACAAATCCCACCAAAGGCATAAAAAAGTATGGACTTTTTCATTTCGAAGAATACGCCACAACCACACCGTGGCATGTGTCATCTCCTCTTAACCTAGCACCTGCTACTCGCCCACTTCCAAAGTTCAAGGAGAACCTGCTACTCGCCCACTTCCAAAGATCAAGGAGAACCTACTACTTGCCCACTTCCAAAGTTTAAGGAGCACCTGCCCAAGTTTTCGGGGAATACCACTATCAATACTAATGAACACCGAGTGGCATTTTCTAATGATTTTCATAACATAGGGGCCAACGACAATGATACATGCATGCGCTTGTTCATCAATTCCTTGGAAGGAAAGGTTGTGGCCAACTTCTTTGACCTTCCTCCTAAGATCCTTTCTACTTGGGAGGAGTTAATCTATTGGTTCCGATCCACTTATGGGAAATCTAAAAGGCCTGCTAAGAAGTTAAGGGAATACAATAACATCAATTATAAAGATGGTGATACCATCAATTATTTCAACTTGCATTTCACCAAGTTGTACAATCAAATCCACGAACTTATCCACCCTCAGAACCAAGCCACTTTCATGCATTAATATAATGCATTGCCTTCTCCCTACCATCATAATCTTGAGGAAAAATCCATTGATAATCTCGGTTCCACTCTGCATACTTTCTCAGAGTATGAAGAACAACTTGAAAGAATTACTCTTCCCCAGGGAGAATCACTCGGACAGACATACATGTCTTCTCTCTTACATCTAGTACAAGATATGAACAATCATATGATAGCATTTGAGCGGAAGGGTACTATCTCCCCTCTCACCCCTAGAGCTTCATCCTCTTCTGCACCCCCATTTAGAAATCTAGTTGAAAACAATTTTCAGCCCAAGGCTATCCTACCTCGGATTTGGTGCAACGTTTGCGAGGAGCAACACGAAGAAACCACATGTGAGGTAAAGAAGAGTGCCAGAGATAAGATCTTTGATAAGAGACCGGAAGCTACTATAGTTGTCCTAGACTTTGTGGAGCCAGAGGATGTCATGGTTATTAACACTAGGAACAAAACCTATGCTCCCAAGGGTAAATTTTATCCTCCTCACAGTTCTTCTAGCCCGAGCTCATCCTCAAATGTTGTTATGCCCCAAGTTCCTAAGGCTCCTGAGAGTCAAAGAATCATTCTCCCTCTTCCCTCTTCCAAATACAATATCTTAAATCAATTGGCCAACATCAAAGCAGATGCAACCCTCCTAGACATGGTTGTCATCCCTAAACAACAGATGGTTCTGAAACAGTTCATGGAAGGAAAATCTTTTGTTGTAGCCAATCTTTTCGAAGAGGTAGACGAAGAGGATTCTTCTGTAAATAAAGTAGATGTACATAAATTTAGATATCCTGTAAAAAAAAACCCTTTTTATATTTCTGTAAACATCATGGATAAAATCGCACATTGTTGCCTCATTGATGGTGGTTCAGGACCAAGTGTGATGTCGAAGATTATTATGGAAGAGCTAGGCTTGTCTTGTACAAATGAAAATTCCAGAAGCATGCTCTCTTATAATAGTCTACAACAAACAACCATAGGTGAGATTAAAGATGTAACCTTGGTTTTTTGTGCTCATCCTGAGATAAATACAACCCTTAGCATTCAGGTGATTGATATGTCTATAAGAAATTACTCAATCATCTAGGGGAGAGATTGGAAATCCCTAACGGGTGGATACCTCTCACTCGACGTGACATATTTATCCGTTCCCCAAAATGGTAAGAATATTATAGTCCTTAGGGAGGGAAGAATTTCACCTTACATAGAGAGTGTTCCACAATCAAGTGTAAGCTATATCGAAGAATACCTAGGAGTGTATTCCATATTTGCTGAAGAGGATAATATTCCTTTGGAAAGAATCGATTTAGATGATGATTTATGGTATATGCACTTTGATGGTTCACACTCTAATGAAGGTAACGAGGCTGGTATTATCTTGGTTTCCCCTGCAGGAAAAATTCATAATCTATCATACAGGTTGGAGTTTGCTTGTACAAACAATGTCGTTGAATTCAAAGCTTTATTATTAGGCATTGAGAATGCCCTTAATCTTGGTTGTGGTCACCTTTCAATTTTTGGAAATTTTGAGCTTGTTATGAACCTGATATGTAAGACATGCTCTCCTAGCGACAAGCTAATGGAATGATACTCCCAAACTGTTTGGGCACTTGTATCGAACCTTCTATATTTCAACATCACTCATGTTAAGAAGAATTTTAATTCAGTGGTTGATCGGTTAGTTTTCTTTGTAGCTTCTCCCAATCAAAAATATTTGTCTCACAGGCCTGATTGTGCTTTTCAATCTCTACATCGTCCATATATTCTTGACAGTGAAAGAGCTTGGGAGGCCCTCCCTCACATTGAGAGAATTTGTTTTGTCATACAAAATGAACCTCTTAATCCTGAGGAGATTATATCCACAGAAAATAACGAGATTCCTGAGGGCTTGACTCCTCTTGAGAGTTTGTTTTCATTGAGTGTTGTAGGGAACAAGGAAAAACAAAAAGAAGAGGAATTACAAAAGAAGGTGGTTGAAACCATCCTCTTGAACAACAGGACACATGAATCTTCAACGGATGTTAAAACAAATGTCCAATGTTCCGTTAGAAAATATATGAGGTCCATCGGGCTGCTTGGTGAATCTGAAAAGGTTTTTGCTTGGTTTTATGAGGATCTTCGTGGTTTTGATCCTAGTCTTGTTCAACATATTATGAAACTAGCTAGGCAAAAACAAGAACTTGTTAACTCTGCACTAGAAGCAGCCTTTCGAAGGAAATTGAAAGATTTCTTAAGGGCTGGAATGTTTTTTTCATCCCACCCTGAATGGTCTCAATTTGGAAATCGGCCTCTAGGACCACTGATAATATCAGAACTGGTATTAGTCTTCGAACTTTCAGGCAAGTGATTATAATAAATCCCTTTCTCCCTCTCAATATGGAAATGTTTTTGCAACAGGTTGTAGAGTCACAATTAAGGCCCTTACTTGATAGACTATTTGGTTACAAGAGAATCAAAGTAAAAGGGGAAAATATTCACAAAACCACTTTTATTACTAATTGCGATACTATGCCTTACAAATGCCTGCCTTCTGGTTTACTTAATGCAAGTACCTCCTTTAAAAGGAATATACACACCACTTCCAATGAATTGGTCAGTATCCATGCTTATCTTGATGATTTAATCATGTGCGTTAAGGGGCTGATACTTACATCATAATTTCAAGTGTTGGGTCATTTCCAGATTGCATTTGTCTTGGACACTAACTCAGACATTTTAAAGGAATTACAGAGACAATGGTTTTCCTACAACAAAAATAGTCCTCACTTGAAGTATTGTGAGTGATCAGCGTGAAAGGTTCTAATGTTGTTTGGATTTTGCTGTATACTAGTAGCCTAGATATGCTTTCAAATTTTGTGCTTCTTTTCTACGCTTACAGTACCTTGATTTATACCTTATAAGTTAAGTTTTCTTTCCTTGATGTTTTTCAATTGAGTCTTTACTACTGCTATTTTAATTTCTGCATTATTACTTCCGTTTCGATTTTTGTCTTTATCATCTTTTAGTGTTTGGTTAAGATAGAATGTTGGATCAATTTCTCCATAGTGACACTCCTATAAAGCATTTTTAGTCGATAACAATCAAGCTTACACAACTGTTATGATGTCCCCTCTTAAGGGCCCTTGAAATTGTTACATATTTCCACTATTGTCTTACAAGGAATTGGGTATTTCCCACTTCTTCTTGAAATTTCTTCATCCATTGAGATCTTAAGAGCAAGTCTGTGAGTTTTCCTCCTTGAAAGTTAAGAGCATATTCATGTTGAATGATTATGCATACAGTGGTAAAAACCCCTCATACTTAACACTTTTCATCAATTATTCCCAAATTCCTGAACATCTTTCCCTTAAATCCGCTTACTTCCCCCTACTGCATAATCATTCTGGATACGTCTTCTAAAATTATTGTTCTTGGTCTGTGAAACCATGAGTTATGAGTTCTAAATCTGTTGGAAACAAATTTTCCTGTGGAGTCGCCAGTTTGTTGATGATTAAAATTTTCAACGAAGTTTTTCCCGCAAAGTATTGTTAGAGCCTATTATTATAAAAACTAAATAATACTAGTAGGTGGGACCCCCTTGAACTATTGGAGATCAGATCTGTTCATTTTTTATGTTATGTTAATTTGCGACAGGGTTTACATGGTTGATGAGATCTTTTGTTATTAGCTATGGTTCAAGTTTATGAATCATTGACTCCTTATGTTACTACACCCTATGCTATTCATTAATGTCATTGTTGTCTGTTCTTATTGTACTTGCACAACAAACATGTTAGTGAAATTATATGAAGGGAAGTTTTGAGAAAGGAAAAATACTATAACAAATGCAAAGAAAAGGGACCTAATTCCGCAACAATTGCAAGGGGAAGATTTTAAATCTATCCTAACTATACTACATGCATGAAAATACTTGATGGTTATTGTTAAACCCTATCTAGCAAGTAAAAGGTTATGAGATTGCGATTGAATTACATGTTTAATATGCATATAGTGTGAAAGGTTGGCGACGCATTTGGCGAGGTGATTGCAAATGGTTATGCAATGGTTAATTGAATTATGTGGCCGACATACATATGGTATATTGGTCTTCCTGGTCTTCCTGGGTGACAACTCTTTGTTATCACTATTGGTTTAGTTGGAGGGTTTTTGTTTAAGTCTTGGGTGGATAACTATCTCCACGCACTTTCACTAAATTCAGTCTCTGGCTTTCATGGGTTTAATGGTTGAAGATTTTCTTCATCACTATGTTGTGTTTCACTTCAACATTGGTTGTTTCCACCACTAAGGGTCATGAAGTGAGTGTTCTTTTCTTAACTCGACCCTGTTTTCACCTCAGTACAGTGGTAGTTTGAATGAAGAAAACTAGGGTTATACCCTGCATGCATTAAATAAAATTGTCCAACCGAATGGGAGCCTCACCTTTTGTTTTGGCCCCCTGCCATGGACTGTTACATGTCCACAAGTGAATCATGTCTCTCTCTATGTGCATACCCTTAGCCTCGAAAGTTACACCATTACAAGGAGTTGGATCTATTCCCATGGAGATGGCTACTGAGAAAACCATTAACCCTCCAGTATAGAGTTTTGTAGAGGAGATTGTCGTGCCAGTCAAGATACTATGGGTTATCGTAGATTGATTGTATGGTCAATTAATTTGAATACGGATTCGCCCAGTTGGTCGTATGTAAGTCGTGTTGTTTTGGCATTTGGTTACTACCTATGTGATAATAATGATAAACCCTACATTGCCAATTGCACTTTCGAAGTACATGGTCACCCTCCTTATGTTAATAACTCAGTAATGTTAATAGAGAAGGCCTCTGCCCGATTCGATTTGATGCGTGGGTATGCGTAGTTTCCACAACTTGTTCAGTTGATTGATGTTTTAAGATAGTGACGAGTTGTTTTGTGGATACACAGTCACTGGTATTTGCACTAATGATTATTTGAATGTTTAGCTAGCATTGGTGAAAATGATTGACGTTGCTCATGTCGCGTTGTGTTTTTTCAAAATGAAATAATGGGTGTGGTAACTATGGTTTTATTTGGGGTTAAATGACTATTGAACTGGATGATTGTAGAGAGTATATCCACTGCATCCTTATGCTTTTTTTATTGTATAATCCTGAGTTGCACATTATTTTCGATCATGGTGTGACTAAATCAAAGCATGTTTTATTAAAATGATGGTTCAACACGAAATGTTGAGTTATTACCGTGACTATGTGTTTGTTTTGTTAAAGTGGAATTGTTGCAATCACGGGGTTTTGTGGGATGTGCACTGTGTATAACATAGAAGGCTTGATTCCTCACAATTAGAGACACTCGTAGAGTTTTGAGCATGTTTTGTTGCATCCTGATCAATTGTTGAGACAGGTTTGTTGTGTATACCTCGTCGTGTTGGACAGATGGCCCAGTTTTTAAGTCACATTGAATTGTTTTTTTTTTTACAGTGGCAGAACTACATTGCTTGGGCAAATTACCTTGTGCATCGCTTGTGTCTAAATGGTGGTTGTTGGTTGTATGATTAATTGTCATTTCAGGCGTGGCAATTTGGTCTTGATTATTTTGGTGACTGCCTATACATGTTTAACAAGTATCATTGCATTTAAATGATAGGTCCGATTGCAATGATAGTTATTTCACTGTTAATTTGAAAACATGACTTTTTGTGGATTGAAGAAATGCATGGGAAGTGGTTGATTTTGATAGTTTACAGATTGGAAATGGGTATTGTTCGTAAATTGTTATAAAATGCAAAGTATGTGAATGAAGGGAACATAACCTCTTACAAATTGTGTGGGATACATATTGTATTTTGATGGCACCATGTTGGATATTTGATTAATGAACAGTGAACTAGTTAAATGCACAAAAAATATTATTTGGTCAAATGATTGATAGTTGATGCATCTCCTTTCGCAATTTTTTTTTGGATCACTTGATTAATTTCATGAACAATAATAGTTCTTCTTCCCTTCCATTATTTCACTTTCTGCTAATTACAAACCCCGTCACCTCCCATATTCATTTTTTCACTCCATGTTTTGAGATTGATTACAGTGAAGAGAATTTTTGTGTTAAAGTAGATGAAAGTGGCAGTGTCTTGTATGGATTGCAGTGAGGTTTTATTGGTTTTCTTTACAGTTGATTGTTGTTGTCATTGAGCAGTTACCATGTTCTTTTCCCCTCATGATATCATGTTTCTCTCAATACAAACTCCTCACATATCCTAGAACCCTTTTCACCCCCTACTCATTGATAAACAATAGAACAATTTGTATGGATTAGATTGCATGAGTCTGATACATTGCTGAGACAAATCTATTTCATATTTTTAAGAGTTGTCATGTATGGTTATTTAAAAGACTATTTTCTAATTGATCACGTATGCAGGATGGGTTTTTTTAGTAGAGGTAGCCATGGCCGAGGAAACAGAGGTAGAGGTAATTGGAATCGAGGCCCAAGAAGGCCCAGGTTCTCCATACATTTTGACGTTGATTCAGAAGAGCTTGGCCAATTGTTTCATGCTATATTATTTAATTGGATTGGGTAGGGAGTAGTCCAACCTAGGCCTGAAAGGCCTCCTTTCCAAGCCCTGCAAGCCCCCGGTATCCCTATACCTCCTCATGTCTCATTACAACCTGAGGTCCCTGAAAATAATATGGCAGGAGATTGTCCACCCGACAATATCCCAACATCGTGGTTGGCCCAACTTGTCTTTGCGTGCTCCTCCGTCGGTTAACCCCATTGCCCAAGTTGCCCCTGACCACTTGCTAGTGAAATCCTCCCATGCTAGCAAGAGATTGAAAATTGAGGCCCACCATGCACTTGATAAAGGAAAAGCCATTGTTGCCCCTTCCTCACCCTCTAATGGCTCTGACAAATCCGTTTCTTCCCGGATGCATTTGTGGGACGATTGTTCCCACGTGATCAACGAGATTAGGCCTAAAGGCTCTACACAACCAAAGACAAATTCAAGAAAATCAAGAGCTGACAACAACAACCAAGGAAGGGTTGCATCATAGACTGGGAAATATGGTTTTTGAGTTTTTATTATACCCATTGTTTTATGACAGTTGGCTTTAGGGATTTTTGGATAGAATGTTTATTTTGGACATATGAGTATTATTTTTGAAATGATTTCAAATTTCATGAGTTTAAATTGCCAAAATTGAATATGTTGATGGGAGGCACAAGGAGGTGTCTTTTTCTTAACTAATGGTTATGTCCCACTAAGGGGTCCCACCTACTAGTTATTATTTATTTATGACCCTTATTATGATTATTACTTTTCCCCCTAACTAAGTTAGTTGAGTCTTTTAATTAACTTAACTAATGAGTTGGTTCAACTGCTTCAACCAATTCTAATTTGTTAAAAGCAAAAGGAAAGGGAGGAACAAGAGGAGGATAGAAGAAAAAGCATGCCAAGGTTTTCTCTTTGAGTTTATGTTGAGATAGTTCAGTTTTCATTCATATATTCATCACAAGCCTAATTCTCTTTTATGATAGCAAGTTCTTATTGTAGACAACAATATTCAGGGATGAGTCAAATCATTCAGACACTTGTTTTGCAGAGGTGTTGATCTATCTTTGATAGTCTGTGTAGACTTGTCTATTTGTGAATTAGTTTTCATGACTAATAAAGACTATTGTGCAAAGTCAAGTGGGCAGAAATCTGTGGCAAGCTAATCCAACTTTTAGAGTTCAGTTTTGGTTTTCTATCAGAGGTCCTTTTGTATGTTCCATCAGGGATTTCTAAGTTTGAATTTGGTCCAATATTTCTGTATGAGATTTTGTAAAGAAAATGACTCTTTGGTGAATTGGAATGAAATAAATGATTGAATTATGTCTCATATATCTTGATTATCATCTTGGTGTCTTTACTTTTGTTCTTACATTTATTTCAAGAACTGTTATATTAAGAAAATTACATAAAAAGTGATTTTCCAACAAGTTTTTTGTTGATAAAAGACTAGCCTAAGCACTCGTAATTAATACTTGTGATTTAGGATGTTATTTTTGTTGGATATAAACATAGGGTGATATTCCCGTCTACTTTTCTTTAGCCAAGTAAAGTCTGAAAATGCTTGAGTAAGATCATTTCATATCTTTTCCTCAACAATGTGTTGTAATAGATCTATCGGTTCTAGATCAACTATATCTGAAGAGGTAAGGAAAATATTTCGTATACGCATGCAATTTTTTATTGCCAATGGATGGTCATGTAATTATGATACAGAGAGCATAGGTGCCATTGAGTTTCCCTTGAGATATAGACATCTAGTGCAATGATAGGCACCTAAGGAGATACCTGAAGTGGACATAGATTTCTTTATCAGTGGGAGGATGTATCGCATTCCTCCTTCGTTCTTACATGGATTGGGGTTATTTTCCATGGATGGCATAAAGGTCGGCTATGGCACTGTAACTAAATTTATGGAGTATGTCATACCATTATACAAATATAGTCACTGGTTGATGTTGGTCCGATATACGCGAAGTATGCAGAGATACGGAGTTGTCGCAAATTATATACAACTAGTAGATAACAATCAAAATAAAGGGGAAAATATTTTTATTGATGGAAGGCCAAAAGCTACTAGAAACATGGTGGGCTTTATAAATAGTACATGACTAGTGGCAACAACTAAGAAACCAAATTTCATATTTGAGGGATGCGAAGGAAATCGTATATTTGCATGTGCAACAAAAACAATAGTTCCAGGTGAAGAGTTGTTGATCGATTAAAACTTAAATAGAATAGATGGAGGGGTTGAGGCTATGGGGGTAAATATATTACATACCATTCAATTCAACCTTTGATCAATCATTGTTATATTTTATCGCTACAATATTTCAATTTTTTACTGCATATATTTCATTTTTCATTATTTATTTTCTGATATTACTGCAATATTTCATTTTTTTAATGTTACAATTACTTTCATAACTCTTGTTGATTAATTTATTGTGTCAACATTTGTCCAGGGTGACCGTGAGAAATCACACGCTACATTTGTCCAGGGTGATTGTGGAAATGCACCTGCTGTGCCTCAGCAGGTAAATGTTAAATATAGTAACAACTTATGACTACAACAACTAAATTTCTGAAATTTCATTATTTATTTTTTGATATTACTGCAATATTTCATTTTTTTAATGTTACAGGTGAATTTATTAACTTTTGTTGATTGATTTATTGTGTCAACTTATTTCCAGGGTGAATGTGGAAAACGACCCGCTACATCTGTCCAGGGTGACCGTGGAAATGCATCCGTTGTGCCTTAGTAGGTAAATGTTAAATATAGTAACAAATTATGACTATACCAACTAAATTTCTGAAATTTCATTATTTATTTTCTGATATTACTGCAATATTTAATTTTTTTAATGTTACAGGTGAATTTCATAACTTTTGATGATTGATTTATTGTGTCAACTTATGTCCAGGGTGACCGTGGAAAATCACCCGCTACATCTGTCCAGGGTGACTGTGGAAATGCACCTGTTGTGCCTCGGCAGGTAAATGTTAAATATAGTAACAAATTATGACTACAACAACTAAATTTATGAAATTTCATTATTTATTTTCTGATATTGCTGCAATAGTTCTTTTTTTTAATCTTACAAGTGAATTTCATAACTTTTGTTGATTGATTTATTGTGTCAACTTATGTCCAGGGTAACCATGGAAAATCACCCGCTACATCTGTCCAGGGTGACCGTAGAAAGGCACCCGTTGTGCCTCATCAGGTAAATGTTAAATATAGTAATAACTTATGACTACAATAACTAAATTTCTCAAATGTTAAAGTTCATCTCATTAATTTTATTCATCAATGTATTATGGCATGGTCAACGTGGGAAGACACCCACTGAAGATCTTGATGAGGATGAAATATTTTATTCCACTGACCCAATTGAAACTGTCGCGAAGGCCTTGAAGAAGGCAAACATAGAATATCTAGGTTTGTTTCACAAAAGACTCCTGACATGGGAGGACAGGGCAAGAATTGTAGAGCTACAAAATCTAATAACTAATTTTGGGGTAAGTTGCATCTTCACATATTTTTATTAGCTATGACAATTTCATATCTGTTTTTTTGTTTTATATTTTCTATATGATCTGATAAAGTAAATTTTTCCGTTTGTATGAGTTTTTAAACCCCGTGGCCTGGGAACCTGCCGATATTGAAACTACTATAGGTAGCAGTGATGGTGCAATGCAACAAAAAAGTCGACATAAAAAAGAACAAGTGAGGCTTTTTGACACTCCTGAGGTTTCCCTCGAATCCATTGATGAGCACAATGATGTTGACCGGCATGACATGCCGAATCATGACGATTCAGAACCTGGGAGTCCACATGACTTTAGAGAGGAACGTATTGTAGATGGAGAGAAATCTATTATGCATGGGGCAGAACAAATTAAAAGCACCAGATCAGTAGATCTCACCTTTCTGGTGGATGACGCATGTGTTCTGATCAAGATTTAGAAGATTGTAGATATTTGTTAATTAATTGATTCATTTTTATCATAAAATTGAAATGGACATTTGTTGTGATTATTATAAATTAATGGATAACATGTTTATGCGGGAAACAATTTTTTCTATAGAAACTTGAATGACAAAGCCTTGGAGTTGTTTGGCCCCACCATTCGTACATAGTGGAATTGACAAGATAGCAAAATGAAAGATGAATTGATAGACCACATGGTAAACTTGTTTGACAATACGTTCAACAAGAAAGTGGTTACAAAGTTAGTTGGAGAAAATTTAAAATATACCAGGGCCCAATATAGGGAGAAATTGCAATTAGACCTCAAGCATGAACGCCCTCCCATGGTTCTAGAGAAAGAGTGGAAGGCCCTGATAGAGGATGCAAAGGAGAACTTGTTTAGAAAACAAGAAAGACATTCACGAGCCGGTGAAGGAAGGTACAACACATGTCATATTATTAGTGAAATATGCGCATTTATGTTTTTCTTTCTTGTTTTAAGTAACAATTATGATATCTATTTTTTTTCAAAAATTCCATATATAGACTACCTGACACCTCCAAAGAAACCAAGGCTAGAATGGAAAATCACGGGAAGAATAAACTAGGACAGGGTGGGTATGGAAAACTAAAATCATGAATCATAAGAATTAAATTATTAACTGTGGTTAATATTTATTTAACAATAGCGAACACATATCTGTTTTTGTTATTGGTAATTTTAATGATGTTATGCTTTGTAGTTAAATATGTTCGACATTGTTGCCACCAAGGAGGACCTAAAGCTTGGTTACAAGCACGGTTTTAAAAGTGTGATTGAATATAGGAAAATCTTGGGGTAGACTCCAATCTCCCTAGCCATGCATGTAAATAAAATGAATAAGGAAACTATAGTAGCATGCTTGTAAAGTCTATTCATATTTTATTAGATCACCCTTAACCAAGTATTTATGTTTGTTTTCAAGCAACAATGCAACTGCAACAATGAATCTAGCAGTATTTAGCAGACACGTCATACAAGGGTGCACATGTCCAATGATAGTGGGGAGAAAAGTACCCATTCCGGTATGTATACTTCAGAATTAGAAATATTTACTGTGATTGTATATATTTATTTCCTGACTTATACTTATATATTATCTTCTTTAAATGGAAGAACATGTAGCTCAAGAGGGTGAACTGTGAGAAGAACCAAGTGGACAAGAAATTAACCCACCAACTGTCACAACTACACAGACAGGTAAAGAACAATAGTGTAATGTTAATCAAAATAATGAATTATTTATTTCAATTATATTTCAACATATCGATATGATCATTTTCGTTGTTGCAGTTCATACCCTTGCATAGATGCCTCGACGCCCTTCTCAACGACGTACCAGAAGTATGGTACATGAGCACATGGAAACACAAACAATAGAAGGACAGGGCACAATAAATACAATGTCAAAGGATGATTATGATACCCCAATTATCAATTTTATTAATGTAAAAAAACATAAATCAAAGAAAAATTAGATGTATAAATTCATGACTTGTATTTGGATGTTTATCGATGTTTCTAGTATGAAACATTGTTTATATGAATTACAACATTATGCTTCAATGTTTATATGTTCATATGTTTTGATGACTATCCTAGTTATGCATGAATGTCTATATGTTTTCTATATAAACAAAATCATTTGTTGGGTATGGGGAATTGAGAGCGATGTGAGGGAGGGGGAGGGGCCATATGAGCTTCCACCTTCACGTGGTTGGCCATGTTCAGTAGAGAATAACCTATTCTCGAAACAAATAGAATCTCATTAAGGTATGCAACCACTTAAGTTTTTTCTAGAGTATTTTACATAACTAAATGTCTATTTATTTGCTTATATATTATTTACTCATATAAATAATTTGTCTTTTATGATTCATGCAGGTCTTGGTGATGGAAATCAATCTCATGGACAACTCTTATCAAGTTGTATGCGCTAATGGATCTGGCGAAAGGACAATGATAAGGTAAGGGTTTTGATGTGTTTTTTAAAGTAGCCTTGATACTTGTAAAAGTTCACAATCCTCTAGAAAGGATAGAATTGCATTTTTGGTAGACAAGCATCAATTGTTTTAACAAATTATGTGTTAAGGTCCTAACCCACACATAGGTAGATCAATTTATTTGGATGTAATAAAGGTCAATATTAATAAGGCCTTTCAATAAAATAGAATAAGTCGGATGTAAGAAGACCTAATAGAAGCTTCCGCTTCTAGAAGGATATTCCTCTATATGCTTCTCTTTAGACATATTTAGTATAAATAAGGGTCGAGGGTATGAAAACTCTAGCTTGGATATTATTGTAACAGAGCTCTACTCGATTGGAGGTTGCCCCCTCGAAAAGGCCTGTGAACATTGCTTTCTGAATCAAAGTGCTATCTCTATTGCTATTCTTATATCATTTCTGTGTATTGTGAAGATTATGTTGGATATTTTACTATTATTCTGCTATTTCTAGCATTTTATTTATGTTCTACATATTTTATATATCTAGTATCTTGCAAGTGGTATCAGAGCACTTTCCTTGGCAGAAATTGTGGGTATTTTTTTTTCCAGGATAGAGACGTATTCTGGCATCTTTAAGCCACAGAGATCTGTCGTTACGCACATAAACCTGTGGTTTCGGGATTCATATACACAGGAAATACAAGTGGTTCTTAAGCACACGTCTGTTGGCCACCCTTGTAACCCCTGTTGGTACCCCTTCGAGTGGTAGTGCATCAGACAACACCTGTGTATAGGTCGACCTAGATTTCTTGAAGCCCTCTTTAGATAAACCTATCGGCCGTCGGACTGCTATAGTGTCACCGAGAACAACACTCGGGAAGATACTCTCTAGTACCTAGGTAGTTGGGTAGTACGGATAAGGGTACGGTCTATCCTCCTTAGTTAGTGCCCTGAGATATTGGGCCGAGTATTACTGTTGGACCCCGCACGTATATCAGAGAGCTATAACATAGGGCAAACCCTTGTCTGTAGAACCCTTGAATACCTAACCCTTGGGGAACATAAACATAAACATAAACAAATTAAACTGACGAGATCTATTGCTACGCATCTGTGTTCGGGTTGCTAAGTAAATACACATTTCTTTCTAGTTAAGAATTTGGGGATTTCAGCACTGCAACATTCTTCAGACCAAAGTATAACCCCGCAGCTGTTAACCCCCAAAAAAACAAACAAACAAACAGTATAAACATTATTTGAGACCTATTCCATTAGATTCATCTCTTCTCCCTTATCACATTCATCCATATCATTTTTCTGCAAAAATTTCTGACCCCACCCGCTCCCTTTTCAGTTCACCCATCCTCACGGTCCATACCCGTAGCCAAGAACTCGAGTCTCGCTTCAACACCTTGCAATCTGGTTTCCTCGAGACCCAACAAGAATTGAAACAACTCAGTGCTACTATTGCCTCCCGGGATGCATCCATCAATACCACCATAAATGCATCCGTAAATGTAGACGTGTAGTCCGCAATGGCGGAAGTCAAACATGAACTGACCACCCAGATTGAATCTGTTTTTGCATCACTCTGCACCAAAATCAAGATCCCTACCGATGACTCTTTTCCTGATGCACATAAAAAGATTGAAGGTGAAACTTCTTCCCATTCCTTTCAACCCCATCACTTTCAACGGGACATACGCCTTCCGTGGGTGGATGTAACCAAATTTGATGGTTCAGACCCCACTGGTTGAGTCACCCAAATGGAACATTATTTCTCTCTCTACAACATTACAGATGACTTGGCCAAACTATGGTATGGTTTTCTCCATCTAGATCAAGAACACTGGCAATGGTGGCAATGGAGAAAAACTTCCCATCAAGGGTATATTGCTTAGACCCAATTTGTGACTGCAATTTATGAACGCTTTGACACTGACACCAACCATTTGGGTTGTTTGACAAAATTGAAGAAATCAGGCACAATAGAAGACTTCATAGCTGCATTTGAGCGCCTGGCTTTTCGAACAGAGGGCATGACTAATGCTTTCTTTCAAGAGTGTTTTATCAGTGGCCTCAAGAAGGAGATTCGAGCCCATGTCCTCATGGATCGACCTACGACTTGGGTGGAGGCTACTAAAAAAGCTAAATAAGCACAAGAAATTGTTTCCTCTCAAAACCGTAAGCCTTCCTTTATCCCTCGCCCTAAACCAGTAAACCCCACTACTCCCTCCGCCCCATTAAAAATCCAAAAATTGACCAGGGCTGAAATGGCTGAATGCCAACTCAAAGGCCTCTGTTATAATTGTGATGACAAATATTTCCCAGGCCACAAATGTAAGGAACAAAAGATTTTTATTGCCATCTCTGAGGATATTCTGGAAGAGGATGTTGACACTCCCCTTATGCCCGAGTCACCAGAAATCACTGACATAAACCCTCCCTCCGACCCTCCTGAAGTGGAACCGATCATTTCCCTCAATGCTCTCATCGGCTTCTCTACCCCCCAAACCCTCAAGTTAATCAGTTACATCAAGCACCGAAAGGTCATCATTCTGGATGATAGTGGCAGCACCCACACTTTTATTCATCGTCACATTGCCCAAGAAACCCATTGCTACATCCATGCTGTCAACAATTTCCAAATCATGATTGCCAATGGTGGTTCTATGAAATGTGGCGGGCGTTGTGAAAATGTGCATCTCCAAATCGGTGACTACCACCTAAAATCCCATATGTTTGCTATTGACATGGGCGGTTGTGACATTGTGTTGGGTGCAGACTGGCTAAGGACTTTGGGTCCCATTCTCATGTATTTTCATAACTTAACCATGCAATTCGACCAAGGAGGCCACCAATATAAATTCCAAGGCATCATTGTTGGTTCACCTGAGGTCATCAGTTCTCATCACATGGAAAAACTGCTCAAAAAAGGTCATTCCAGTGTCATTGCCCAACTCCACGCCATACAAGCCACAGAGACACCATCAGTGCCCCAAGACCTCCAAGCCCTCCTTTCTAAACATCAAATGGTATTTTCTACTAACCAAGGACTCCCTCATTCTCACAGTGTCCATGATCATTCCAGTCCCCTTGTCCTAGGAAGCCTTCCCCCCAATATACGTCCATATCGCCACCCCTTTGCACAAAAAAATGAAATTGAAAAAATGGTCGAGGAACTCCTTATTGCAGCGTCATTTGTCCTAATATGAGACCTTACTCCTCTCCGGTCGTCATGGTACTAAAGAAAGAAGGTACTTGGAGAATGTGTCCTCACTTTCGTTCTCTCAACAAACTGACCATCAAAGAAAAATTTCCCATTCCTATCATTGATGACCTCCTGGATGAATTGAGTGGCGCCCAATTATTTACCAAACTTGATCTTCACTCGGGCTATCACCAGATACGTATGAAAGAGGCCAACATTCCCAAGATCTCCTTTTGCACTCATGAGGGCCACTATGACTTTTTGGTCATGCCCTTTGGTTTGTGTAACGCCCCCTCCACCTTCTAGAGCCTCATGAACCATGTCTTCCGCCCTTTTTTCCGTCATTTTGTCTTAGTTTTCTTTGATGATATCCTCATCTATATCAAAACCTGGACAAACCATCTTACTCATGTGGATCAAGTTCTCCGCCTACTCTCTCAGCACCAACTTTTCCTGAAACAGTCCAAATGTGCTTTTGGTGCCTCAGAAGTAGAATACTTGGGTCATCTGGTGGGAAAGGATGGCGTCAGGGTGGACCCGAAAAATATTGAAGCTATGCAAGACTAGCCGCACCCAAATACTCTCAAAAGATTGCATGGATTTTTGGGCCTCACAGGGTATTATCGCAAGTTCGTTAAGAACTACGGAAAGATTGCAACACCTCTCACGACTCTCCTAAAAAAGAACTCTTTCACTTGGACTCCAGCAACTGCTCAAGCTTTTCAAACCTTGAAGACAACCATGTGCACCACTCCAGTTCTAGCCCTTCCCAACTTCACAAAGAACTTTGTGTTGGAATGTGATGCCTCAGGGAAAGGAATCGACGATGTCCTTATGCAAGAGGGTCGACCTTTGGCCTTCACTAGCAAGCAATTGTCTGAAAGGAATCTGGGAAAACCCATTTATGAAAAATAAATGTTAGCGATTCTGCATGTCGTTGAGTTGTGACATCCTTATCACGTGGGGAAACACTTCCAAATGAATACCGACCATCAAAGCCTCAAGTACTTTCTGGAACAACGCATTTCCTCCCAGGAACAACAAAAATGGGTGACTAAGCTCTTTGGATATGATTATGAGATCATCTACAAGAAGGGAAAAGACAATGTCATGCCAGATGCACTGTCCTGGAAATATGAAGACGAAGGATCCCTTTTTTCTCTTTCCTTCATTGTACCCGATTGGCTCCAAGATGTGCGCTAGGAATGGCTTCAAGATCCCAAAAGTTCACATCTGATCCAACAACTGCAGAACAAGGCTTCGGCTCCCCTAGGGTACTCCTGGCTCCAGGATGAGCTTCGATACAAAGGCCTCTTGTATTTAAGTAAACAATCCAAGCTCAAATCCACGATGCTTTCTGAGCTTCATGCTACATCCACAGCGAGGCACTCAGGGTTCACCAAAACATATGACCGAGTCAAATGTTATTTTTTCTGGGATGGTATGAAACGGGACATCTGTAAGTTTGTCACTGAATGTGAGGTGTGTCAGTGCAACAAGGGAGAAACAGTCAAATCTCCAGGCACCCTCCAACCGCTTCTGATTCCCCCTGCTATTTGGAAGGATATCTCTATGGAATTTATTATAGGCTTACCCAAATCGGGGAATAAATTAGTCATAATGGTGGTGGTGGATCTCCTTTCCAAGTATGCTCATTTTTGCACTCTTCCCTACCCATTTAATACATCCACGGTGGCTCAAATTTTCATGGACCAGGTCTTCAAGCTTCATGGCATGCCGCACTATATTGTTTCTGATCGAGACCCAACTTTCACAAGAAATTTTTGGCAAGAGCTATTTAAGCTACAAGGCACACAATTGCATCTCAGCTCAGCTTATCATCCCCAGACGGATGGTCAAACGGAAGTTGTCAAAAAGTGTTTGGAAACATATCTGAGGTGCTTTGCCTCTAAAAAACAACACAGTGGGCTCAATGGTTACCCCTCGCCGAATGGTGGTACAACACTACATACCATACAGCCACTCGCATGACTCCTTTTGAAGAGGTATATGGACAGAAGCCACCTTCATTTCTCTCATACTTACCGGGTACCTTGAAGGTCCAGGCAGTTGACCAAACACTTACAGTCCGAGAGGATATCCTTCGTACCCTTAAAGAGAACTTGGTCATGGCACATAATAGAATGAAGCAGCAAGAAGATTAAGGTCGCTCTAAACGTCAATTTGCAAAAGGGGATCAGGTGTTTCTGAGACTGCAACCATATAAGAAAACTTCCCTCAAGGCCGAGCATTGTCAGAAGCTAGCACCCAAATTTTATGGCCCTTACACAGTTCTCAAGCGTGTGGGACAAGTCGCATATCAGTTAGCTCTA
>ML855264.1:11820-36018 GCA_009831015.1 Picea engelmannii | reverse complement strand
TCAATAATATTAAATCTATCATTTACATTCATTGACCTCTTCCTGCAGGTCCATTTACATCACATATTCATACTTATGAGTTTTTCCATAGTCCTTGGCCAGTTCAGTTATATTTACAATCTGGGGGAAACAGGGTGTTACATGTGTGATAAGTGGAATTATACCACCACTCAGCAAGGTATAACCATTGAAACCATTTATTTTGTTTGTCGACGATAAAACAATGAAGATAGGTTTCTAAACATTTATTGACGAATTTTGTTTGACTATCTGTTTGAGGATGGTAAGATGAGATCATATTGAGAGAGGTTCCGATCTGTTTGCAAAATTCTCTCCAAAAATTCCCTTTAAATTTGGCATCTCTAGCGCTAACGATAACCTTAGGGAACCCATGTAGTTTGTAAATATTTTTACAGAATATTTCAGTCGTTTGTTTTGTTGAATCCATTTTCCTTACTCCAATAAAGTGTGCATACTTAGTTAGTTTGTCTACTACTACTAATATTTTATCTTTTCCGTCGGATATGGGTAGTCCTTCAATGAAATTCATTGAAATTTCTTCCCATTTTTGGTTGGGAATGTGTAATGGATGGAGTAACCCGGGGGTAGATACATTTTCATTCTTGTTCCTTTGACAGATATCACATTATGCTACATATTTTTGAATATCTGCACTCATCCCTTTCCAAAAAAATGATCTTTGTGCATTATAGTATGTTTTGAAAAATCTTACATGACCTGTAGCTGGGAAATCATGAGATTCTTGAGGAACCTTGGTTTTAAATATTGAGTTGGTATTTAAGTAGATTCTCCCTTTATACCATAAGATGTCGTTTTTCCATTTGAACTTAGGATATTGATTTAAATTGTTGATTATAGAGCAAGTCTCCGTTTTTTTTGCATACTCAATTCATATTTCATCCAACCATTCTGGAATCGCTATTGATATTGCAAAAACTTGTGTTTCTTCATATTTTCATGATAGGGCATCAACCATGACGTTGTCTTTTCCTCTTTTATGTAGAATTTCCATATCAAACGTGGAAATTTTCTTTATCCACTTTTTTTGTTCAGTTGACACTGTTTTTTGTTATAAAAGTATTGGAGACTATTATGATCTGTGTGTATCAAGAACTCACTTCCCAATATATATTGGCTCCATTTTTTTAATGCATGCATGATGGAAAGAATTTCCTTGTTGTAAGTGTATTGTAAGCATTATGTTTGATTTAATTTCCTGTTCTCAAAAGCTATTAGGTGACCATCTTACATCAATATTGCTCCAATTCCAAAACCTGACGCGTCACACTCGATGATGAAGGGTTTGGAGAAGTCAGGTGTTGCTAATACCGGGGTTGTGGACATAATGTTTTTAAAGTTTTCAAAACATTTTTGTGCTTCCACATTCCATTGGAAAGATTTTTTCTCAAGGAGATTTGTTAGAGGGGCGGTTAAATGAGCATAATTCTTGATGAATCTTCGATAGTATCCTGCCAATCCTAGAAATCCTCATAACTTGGATATGTTTTCGGGTTTAGGACATTCTGTGATTTCCCTTATTTTATTGGGGTTTACCTTGACTCCTTTTTTGGATATTATGTGACCAAGGTACTCTACTTCCTCCTTGCCAAATGTACATTTTGACATTTTGGCATAGAATTGATTTTCTTCCAGAAGAGATAACACTTGTCCCAAATGTTTCATATGCTCCTCCCATATTTTATTGTACACTAAGATATCATCGAAGAAGACTAAGACATGTTTCTGTAAGTATCGGTGAAATAATTCATTCATTGTTGCTTGGAAAGTGGTGGGGGAATTAGTTATCCCAAAAGGCATCACCTTGAATTCGTAGTGTCCTCCGTGTGTCTGGAAAGCATCCTTGGCTACATCTTCTATTCTGAATCTAATCTAACAGTACCTAGATCTTAAATCAAGTTTTGAAAAATATCTTGCTCTATGAAGTTCATCCAACATTTCATCAATAAACGATATGGGAAATTTATTTTTAATTGTTATTTTGTTTAGCCCTCGATAATCTATGCATAATCTGAAAGATCCATCTTTCTTTCGAACTAACACTACTGGAGCTACATATGGACTTATGTTTTTTGTGATGACACCACATTTTAATAGGTCTTGGACTAATTGTTCTATCTCTGTTTTGTGGTGATGAGGGTATCTATATGGTATAACCTTGACTGGTCTTGATCCTAGGTTAACTTCAATTATATGTTCAATTCTTCTTTGAGGTGGTAACTCCATGGGAAGGGCTTGAAATACCTTCTTATGTTTTTGAATTAGATCTTGGACTCCTGATGTTCTAGAGTCATCTTGTTCAGATTCTTGTATTTCTATGGTGTGGCATTGGATGAAGTATGTGGTTTCTCCTTTTCGGATCATTGTTTTCATTTGTTGTGACGACACAACCTGTGTTTGTGGAGGTTGAAAACCATTTAATTTATAACTTTTCCCTTGCCACTTGAATTGGATGAAATTTTCCTGGTGATTGACTGAGTATGTACCTAAGGTTTGTAACCATTGGACTCCTAAAACCACATCTACTCTTCCCAGAGGGATGGTGTAAAGTTATGATTCCAAATTGAAATCTTGGGTTTGGAGTTTCACCTTATGGAATTTTCCGACATTTCCAATTTTTTTGTCATCTGCAACCATTACTTTCATATCTTGAACTGGATATAAAAACAATTTGAGTTTCCTTGCAATCTTGATATCGAGGAAATTGTGAGTACTTCCAGTGTCGATTAGTACGGTGAAATTATCATTTTTGATATGTCCTTTTAATTTGAGAGTTAGTGGTTGGGTAATGCATATGATGGCTACGGGTGATATTCTTGGTGTGACATGTTCTATGATTTCTAAAGTGTCATTTTGGAAATTTTCCATTTCTTCATTTATTGATTCTACTGAGTTTGATTCGTTTTCTTTCTCTGCTTCACAAGTGTACAATTTTTTTGAGTGATATTCAATCTGGCATCTATGTCTAGGGTCCCATTTCTCTCCACATCGTTTACATTTTCCTTCTTTTATCCTTTGGGATGCTAAACTTATTCTTCTATCTTCACGTAGATTGGGTGGTATGTATCTATCATTTCTTGTGGTCTAAGGTACACTCCTTCTTTAGTAAACCTTGTTGCATATTGATTGGCCTTCTATTTTTTCTTCTGCATCTTTTACCTTGTGTATTGTTATTTCTATCGTAGTAACCTCATGTAATATTAACTCATCTTGGATATGTGGTTTGAGACCACCTATGTAATACTGAAGTAATTGATCATCAGATAGTCCAAATACTCGGGTGGCGAGAGCTTCCCATTGATGCGTAAATTCATCTATGCTGCCTTTTTGTTGTAATCTGGTGAGTTTTGAACAAAATTCTTTTTTCGAGATGCCCTGGAATCTTTTAAAAGAATCATTTTTGAAATAATTCCAATTATATGACTAAATTCTTCCTTTCCACCATAGATACCAATTGTATGCAGTGCCTTCGAGGTACATCGATGCATATTTGACCTTTTCTTCATCGGTTGTAATATTATATATATGTAAATATTCTTCAGTTTTGTTAAACTAAGCCATGCATGGCTTAGTTTAACAAAACTGAAGAGTATTTACAGAAACTGAAGATAGTTCAATTTTGGATTTGGGAGGATAAATTATTAAGGGTTGATGTTGTAATANGGGAGTGATGTGTTAGATGTGCCTAAGTCACTTGTTTTTGGTTGGGTGGCTTGTTGGTTCCCTTGGCCTTTTATTTCTTTTAAAATCTCATTAAGATTTTCTTCCTGATGTTGTGTCATCACGACCAGACTTTGTTGCAAATTGTAATTTATTTCTCGTTTAAATTTTCCAAAACCTCGTTGTAGGTTAACCCCGAGTTCTTGAAAAATATCGTCTTTAAGATCTTGTTTTAGATTATCCATGCATTTTTGAAATTCGATTCCGACTTCTGTTGAATTTTTTTCTCTAATATTATGGGTCAACTCTTTTTTGAGTGCCTCATTGTTGAGCCTCATTTCTTATAGTAACTCGTCATGAGTTTTTTGTATTGACTTTTCGAGTGATTTTCTAATGCTTTTACACTCCCGGTCTATTTTTTCCACTTGAGTTTTTAATTCTGACATCCTTCTGGTGTTTGGGGGTGAGTATTTTTCTGTAATTTTGAACTTGCTTGGAATATCCCCTTTTTAATTAATTGAAAATAATTCTATATAATTTACGGTGGGAGGATGTGGGGTGGAGTGTGTAGGAGATGAGGTTGTGCAGGGATGAAGAGAATAAGGGAGCGTGGGAGTGATGTGTGAGATAGGGGGTGCATGGGAAATTTGGAAGAGTAGGTATAGGTCGCAGATGGGCAGAGTGGAGGGAATTGAATGTGATACGGAGGAGCGACCAGCTCTGATACCAATGTGAGAAACACAAAGATTTTGTAATGAACAGCTTACTCAGAATCCATAATAATATTTATATATAATAATAATTGATAATAGATGATGATATTACAAAGATAGGGCCTGCCTATATATATTCCCTTTATGGTTTTATGAAGAGTCGGGACTTTTAGTCATGACCTTTTATTACATGAATGTTTAATTTTACTTTTATTTATTATTTTAATGTATTTATATTATATTATTTATTTATTGTGACAGAAACTTGACTTTTAGGGGCATCCATTCATAAATCTTATTTTTCATCTCAATCCCCCCTAAGGTCATCAGGATTCCCCCCTTGAGGTGACTACCTCACCTCTAAAGTGATGGGAACACCTACCTAAGGTGACAGTGGGTAGGTTCTCTCTAAGTTGTCGCCAAATGGTGGTTGGGTCAAGATTTTCCCATTCTACAAATTGTGTGATAACATGTTATAAACGTAACTCAAGGTGTATCCTTTCTTAAGGAAAAATCACCAATGTGTGTTTCTAAAGCCACGTCACTCTCTCTTTTTTTTGTAATTTCTATTATTTTCTCATCACTATTGATGTCATCTCTGGACTCATTCAACCTATCCACCTTCGGCTTTTCTCCATCTTCTATTCTCTTTGGCATCAACTCTTCTTGTTGTAACCACTTCTCCATCATGAAAACATCAAGTTTTCCTTCATATTTTTCATCCTTAATATTTCCCTATTGCTCCTCTATTGTATTATCATTTGAAATGTTCACTTCAACATATTATTCACTCTAGGAAGATGTAATTGGTTAGGTCTATTCTTCTATGTCTTTCTCTTGCACTCCTTCAAGTAAACTACATATTTATTCATCCAAAAACATATTGAAACTCAAACAATTATAATAATTAACATCTCCCATGTTCACCTCTTCCACCACTACATCTATTGCAACATCACTTCCTTACAAATTCATTGTCACAATACCATTCTCTTCTGCAACATCACTCATGGTTGCAACCTCTTTTGTCTATAACTATTTGTTGCAATATCTCCTTACAACATCCTTATCTAGCATGATTTCAAATTCATTTACCCCACTTGCACACTCAACACTCTCATTATTCTTCTCAACATCTAGAAGAATCTATTTTTCCTTCTCCTCTCTTTTCTTTCTCTTTTGCTTCCTCTTCATCAATCCATTCTTATCTTCCAAGGCTAATTGAAAATATTTTTTATGGTCTACACATTCTTCGTACGTCTTTTTATAATGGAAAACTTACAACCATTCACAAATTTCTTGATTTCTTCTTCACTATCTCTTACAAGAACATCTCTCACAACCCTTTACAAAATTATTCAAAATTGTATTTTACACGTATTATTTTTGTTTAAATTCTCTAATATTCTCTTCATTTGAAAAGTATAATTAGAAGTTACAAAAATATCTTGTAACTTGGTAAACATATTATCCAAATGCTAGATCCTGACTTTGCCTCTCCATTTTTTGTCCATATTCAACTACTCCCACCCCTCATATGCATAATTCCTCAACCTTCAACAAACAATCTTCACTCTTTTGGGATTTTCAATCTAAATGCACTCAAAATGTTGGTTCTTTTATTCAATCCACCCAATCAAATTTGTTTGGGTATGCACTTCAAAAATATACAAGCAACTTCTTCTAGGGATACTTCATTCTCTTCAGTAATTCATCACTTTCACCTTCACCTTCATATTTGTCATTTTCACCTTCATCTTCTACACTTTTTGACAACCTTCTTTATAGAGACAATTTAATGGCATCCATCCTCTTCATAATTTGTTGAAAAAATGATGGAACATTTTCCACCACTTATGAACCAACATTTTATCTTTTGGTCCTTCCTCTCACCACATGAAATCCTCTACCTCCCATTCTACAATTTTCAATGAATTGTAATGTCCCCTTCCAAGTGACAGGAGTCTTAAGAGACTTAGTAGTCTAGTTGTTCCCTATAGACTATAGTATCAATAAAATAAAGGGGAACTAAGAGGAAAAAAGGAGTCACTAAGGTGTTAAAGTTATATTATTAAAGTGACTTTAGCAAAAAAGGAAAATAAAAGATAATTGGCTAAGTTGGTAAAATAAAGGTGAATGACCTTAGAAGCCAATTAAATAATTTAAGTGAAAATTAAAATTGGAGGTAGAAAAGGAGAGGAGGGTGCCTCACTCCTCATTCTTGATCATTTTTGTCTTTTTCACTTGTGAGCTTAAGAGCTTGGGTGTTTGATAATTTTTTCTCACTAAACCCTAGATATCAGAAAGGAGGTGAAATATTCCTCTGTTCCTGATCTAAGCTTGGTCAAGGTGGTGAAATATCCCACCCTCACCATTCTACTCAGTTTCAGATCCATTCTAGAAGTTTTTTGTGGAAGTAGAGCACAACTTTGGGAGTTTTATGCAGGTTTGGGCCTCACTGTTGGAGTAAGGGGAGTTCGATTTGGCTAGGATGTTGGAGATCTGAAGAAAAAATTGTTCTAGAAGGGTTTGTCATCATCATAGTGATTTTTCTCATCATATATTGAAGGTTTTTCTCTGCATATTTATTATTTCTCTCGACTGGTATAATTTATGAAGGAGGGAGCATTGTTTCTGGGAGATCTATTGAATTAGAGGGTTATATCTCACATTATAGTTGAAGGATCTCATCATAGGTGTTCCACATCCCCGGATATAAATTTATACAGTCATTCTCAAGGGTTTGGAGGCCATATCTGAGGAGGATGAATTTCCTAGGGTCTCTGTAGTCAGGTGATGTGCAACTCACCCAGATCTAGGTGCCAGATTGAAGAAGGGTATTTTTTTTATCTTGTCTAGACTTGCATGTTGCTATTGGAGGTATAAGAGGACTCACAACTCTCTCTTTATTTGTATCTTGGAGGAATATTCAACCATAGATTCTTTATTTCTTCTATGTTTCCCATATATGTATATCTCTTGCTTGGAGGTCAGCTTATATAATAAATAAAGGTCAGATCTGAATTTTTGTGTCTATTGCATTATGTTATTCTCGTATATCTTTTTGTTTCATCTATTGTTGTTCCATATCCATCATTTATATGCATGCAAAACCTTTTAGTCAACTTCTACGTGTAAATGTGTTGAACCTGCACAGAATAGATCTAGCTAAACAATAATACACACATTTGCAGAGAGAATTGGAGAAAGAAGAAGAAGGAGAGAAAGAATGAAAGAATTCTCATTAACTGTTATGAATAATGAATAGTTTACACATGATATACTCTGTATAGCTCAATGAGTTTGCACTAGAGGTGAACCAATGTGCCATAGTGGTGGTCTAGAGTGATATGGACACACACCAACAATTACGGGAGTGAACTGCCACCTAGTCTAGTCTCTCGGGCAGTTACAGGAGTGAACTTCCACCTAGTTGAGTTAACTAGTCAACTAGTCTTCAGTTAACTAACTGAACATGGAGTAGTGAGGAGTTAACTCAAGGAATCAAGGCTAATGCGCCAGTTTTGTGATGATTCTAAGGCAAGGTCGAATTAGCATGGTGATGATCCTAATGTTGCATGGTGATAAAACCAATGCAACATCTAAAGTCAACTCAACTAGTCAAACTAAAGTGTCAACTGAAAGAGAATATTCTCCAGGTGGAATATTCTCCCCTAAAATATAGGAGATTGGACAATGACTAATTATGACTAATAAACAAGGAAATAAATTAGGAAAAATAAATCCCAGGTGTGCGTGAAGTAACTCCAACACCCCCCCTGAACATCGCTATGGTGAAAATAAAGAATGGGTCCTGGCAACAAGGCCATGTTAGGTACCCAAATACAAAAGATACACTAAAAATAAAGTGAGGAAAGAGGGANATGTATGTAAAAAGAAGAACTACGGTTGTTAGGAAATTGTGTCCTTCACTCCAAGATGACTTCGCAGAGAATGAAACTTCTTCTCAATGAAGGTCTTGGTGAAGATGTTTGCCAACTATTTTGTTGAAGGACAGAACTGTAATTCGATGATCCCCTCATGTACTAATTCTAGGATGTAGTGCATGTGGGTCTCGTTTTTCTTTGTCCACTGCCTCTGAACTAGATCTTTACAGAACTTCAGAGTGCTCTGGTTTTCACACCAGATGATGATCAGCCGACGAAACTGAATGCCCAACTCAGTGATAAAATGTTGTAGCCACATAGCCTGAATAGTTATGTTAACTACCCCTTTGTACTCTGCCTCGACTGAAGATAGAGCAATGGAAGATTGCTTCTTTCTCGACCAATAGATAGGCCCAGAACCAAGACTAAATGAGTAACTAGAAGTGGACTTGCGATTAGTGTTATCGCCATCCCAGTTGGAATCAGTAAACCCAATGAGATCTAATGTAGATTATGTTGCATAATGAATCCCAAAGGGGATGGTGCCATGTACATATCGAAGGATATGCTTTGAAGCTTTCCAATGTATCTCATGTGGCTCCTGCATGAATTTGAAAACTATGCTAACTGCATATGAGAGGTATGGTATGGAGTGTGTGAGATACAACAAGCTCCCCACTAGCTATATGTATAGTGTGTTGTCAACTAGTGGAGTCTCCCCGCCATCCTCAAGTTTGACTCCTGATAGGAAAGGATTCGAGGTAGACTTGTAGTCTGTCATGTGAAATGTCTCAAGGAGATCCCGTGCATACTTGGTCTGAGATAGTTTGATGCATGATGCATCTTGAATGATCTCGAGTCTAAGGAATAAGTGTAGCAGACCCATGTCCATCATCAAAAACCTGTCATGTAGAATCCTCTTGACTGCAGCAATTGTTGAATTTGAGCTCTTGGTGATCAGCAAATCATCGACATACAGAATGAAAAGTAGAAGTGAATCAGTCGTCCTAAGCATGTAGACATTTGGGTCTAATTTACAATGTACAATGTTCTGTGACAACAGGTAGGAATCCATCTTGGAATACCATGAACTCGGAGCATGCTTGAGGCCATAAAGTGACTTCTTCAGTCGACAGACCAAAGATGAGTCTTGCATAAATCCCTGGGGCTGCTCCATGTAGACCTGCTTAGAGATATCACCGTGAGAAATGAATTCTTCACGTCCATCTGATGGACTTCCCATCACTTGGTTGTCGCAATGGCAAGTGCCAATCATATGGAATCCATCTTCTGTACTGGAGTGAAGGTCTCATCATAGTCAATACCATGAACCTGCTTAAATCCTTTAGCAATAATCCTAGCTTTGTATCTGTTGATCTATCCATACGCTGCACTCTTGGTCCTCTAGACCCATCTACATATGAAAATTTTCCTCCCAGAAGGAAGGGGAACCAGATCCCAATTCTGGTTCTCGAGGAGGGATTTGTACTCCTCCTGCATGGTGGATTCCCAAAAGGGATTTCCAACAGCCTCGCCATAAGACTGTGGATCTGAAGACTGAACCAAGAAAAGATGCTTGTAGGGAAATGGTTCAGTGGAAGTGAGTGCAATAGGAGGCTCATCGAAATAAAATTGATTCCTCCTAGTATCGATTGGATCACCAATGAGATCCCCTGCAGCCTGAAGAGTAGTTTGTGCCCACTTGGGCCTCTACTCTGGCTCTACAACTGCATCTGGATGCTCTGAATCTACATCCAACTATATTGACTATGAATCTGAATCATCTAAGTCCTATGAATCAGAACTCTCTTCTGAAGAAGTGTTGGCATGTCCATGCTCATCATCTTAGACAAGTGGAAGAGTGAAGGTGTCTGCATGTGGTTGTTGAGGTACATGCGAGACACTTTCCTCGAATTGGACACTACGCTCAATGATGAGCTGGTCCGAGTAAATATAAATAATCTAATATCCCTTCAAACTGTCAGGGTAACCAACAAAAATGCACTCAGTGCACTGTGGATCAAGTGCCTTCCTCTTTTCAAAGGGAATTCGGGCCCATGCATGTGAACCAAAAATGCGAAAGTGGGTCACTTCCGGTTTGAGGCTGCTCCAAGCCTCATAGGCGGTCTTATCCTTGATATATCTATGAGGATATCTGTTTTGGATGTATGTTTCACAATTAATTGCTTCAACCCATAGTCTTTGTGGTAGTGACTTTGCATGCAGCATGAAAGATGCCATCACCTTTAGAGATCTGTTTTTCCGCTCAACAACTCCATTTTGTTGCGAAGTATAGGGAACTGTGTGTTGCAATTGGATCCCTGTCTCATAGAAAATATTATGGATCTCATGATTTACATACTCTCCCCTGTTATCAGTTTGGAGGACTTTGATCTTCTTTCCATACTGTGTCTCAACCAAGGCTTTGAAATATTTGAGGTGTTGAAATACCTCGGATTTTTTCCTGAGAAAGTATATCCAAGTAAAATGTGATAAATCATCAACAAAAATGAGAAAAAACCTCTCTTTGATGATGGATGGATGTGGAAAAGGACCCACAAAGTCACTGTGGATCATATCTAAAGGTGCGAAAGATCGCTGAGACTTTCCTTTGTCGAATTTCTCTTGAGGGTGTTTTCCGAGAACACATCCCTCACATACTCCCTTGGAGAAATGGATCTCTGGTAGATCATAAAATAATTTGTGCTTGCTAAGATGTTACATGTATCTGAAATTCAAATGTCCAAACATTTTGTGCCATATCCTACTACTTTCATCGGCATGAGTAAGAAGTAAAGCAGAATCAGGTTCAATGAATTCAGAAAATGTATACAATCTATATTGATGATTTACCTCACCAGTAGAAACCATGGAGTTGGTTTGCATGTCGTAGATGTCCATGGAATTTGGTGTGAATATGACTTTCTTTCCGGTGTTGGAATTCGTCATCTGATACACAGAGAGAAGGTTGACAGAAAGCTTGGGAACATGCAGCACATTCTCGAAGCTTTCGTTGGTGAGTTCAATCCTTCCTTTGTCAGTGACTTTGACAGAAGAGTTGTCCCCCATCAGAATAGGAGGACCTTTGCATGCATCCAAATAAGAATATAATGCTTCTGAGGCAGCCATGTGATGTGATGCTCCTAAATCTATGATCCAAGCATTAGGAGAGGAGTTGATGGGAATCAAGGCATGGCTAGAATTGTCTTTCTTAGAATTCAGATCTTTTGGCTTCTTCTTCTTGGCACCCTCAAGGATGCGATCTCCAAGTTTTTTTTTTCTGAAGTATTTGAGACATCATATCTATTTTTTTTTCATGCATGTGGATTCCGAATGGAATCCTTTGTGACAGTACGTGCATTTCTCCCCTCTTCTTCCCTTTTCCCCTTTGGATCCAGAGGCATCGCTGAAGGGTTTTGTGTACCCTTCCTTCTTCGGAGGTGCATGAGCTTTCTGTTTATATTTATATTTAGATTTCTGATACTTTTGGCTGCCTGCCATCATGCACAATGAGTGCATGCGCCCCTGGGCCTTTGATTGTGCCCATGTTGATGAGCTTAGATTTCTCTTGTGTCAAGGATTCGATAAAGTCCTCAAGAGAAGGCATCTTCTAGCTGGCTCCAGAGATGAATCTGACAGTATGGAATGTGGATACGAATACAAAGAATTCAGGACCAAGCTTGGAGAGAATGGTGAGAACCATTTGTTTCTCCTCCATCGATTTATCAACCCCGCAAGCTTTGAGTTGTGATAGTAAATCCTTAAATTTTGAAAAGAAATCTTGGATCTTTTCAAATATTTTTGGATCCAATGTGAGAATCTCCACCTCTAGCATGTGTCCCCTCATATCATCCTATTTTCCAAAGAGCCCTTCCAAGGCTTTCCAGGCTTCATTGGGAGTCTTACAGGAAGATAAGTGAAAAAGGAGATCGGGAGAAATAAGACTGCAAATTGTTTCGAGTGCCTCATCCATGCGATTTAAGTACTTGGATTTTTTTATGGATAATGTTGGTTCTGTATCTGTATTCAATTTTAACCTATACAACCCTCTGGTTCGGATATGTATGGATATTTTCTCCTTCCATGCAAAATAGTTGTAAGGTGTAAGAATGAATTCTTTTTGGAATTCAATCTTTCCGTTGTCTTCAATTGTTTGTACCTGCAAAAAGTTTTGGTGTATCTTTTTCTTAGCAGTCCATCGACTCTAATAGCATGTAAATGTGTTGAAACTGCACATAATATATCTAGCTAAACAATAATACACACATTTGCAGAGAGAATTGGAGAAAGAAGAAGAAGGAGAGAAAGATTGAAAGAGTTCTCATTAACCATTATGAATAATGAATAGTTTACACATGATATACTTTGTATAGCTCAATGAGTTCTCACTGGAGGAGAACCAATGTGCCATAGTGGTGGTATAGAGTGATATATACACACACCATCAGTTACAGGAGTGAACTTCCACCTAGTCTAGTCTCTCAGGCGGTTACGGGACTAAACTGCCACCTAGTTGAGTTAACTAGTCAACTAGTCTTCAGTTAATTGACTGAACAAAGAGTAGTGAGGAGTTAACTCAGGGAATCAAGGCTAATGCGCCAGTTTGGTGATGATACCAAGGAAAGGTTGAATTATCATGGTGATGATCCCAATGTTGCATGGTGATAAAACCAATGCAACATCTAAACTCAACTCAACTAGTCAAACTGAAGTGTCAATTGAAAGAGAATATTCTCCCCTAAAATATAGGAGACTGGATAATGACTAATTATGACCAATAAATAAGGAAAACCCTTAGGAAAAATAAATCCTAGGTGTGTGTGAAGTAACTCCAACACTACGCAACTCTTAGAGACAAACTAAAAAATATTTGACAAATACACTACAAACAAACAAGCATCAAAACTCAAAGTTCTAGGTAATTATGCTTGTGAAAATTACAGTGGTATCAGAGAGAATATCCTTTCCATCCTGTGGTTAAATTGATGACTAAAAGGAGAGACCAAGGTGAATAGCCATTACCAGAGACAAGTGAAGGAGAAGAATCAAAAGGTAGAATGGGGGAAAATTGTCAAGTACAGAAAGCATTTATAGAGGAGGAAATGATTTTAGCAGAGAAGGTAACTCAAATAGTGCATGACACACTCCAGAAAATTCATATTATTCTCTAGTGACACTTGGATGAGATGCAAAATCATTTATCTAGGGGACAAGCAAAACTGAAGATATCATTTGCAAACTTTCAACGTGGATAGGAGAGAATGATAGAAATAATGGAGGAGCAACAAAAGAATCAATATATCCTTTCTCACTTCTTGATGGAGCAAAGGCATGGTGGGGAACCACCCTTGTTTGGAGGAATACAAGGAGCTAGTGGATCTCATGGAGGAAACGAGAATTATGAGGAGTCCCCACACAAATATTAAGCAGAGGGGAGTAGATAAATTGAGGGCATGCCTGCCCATTCTCATGTGGCTAGTAGGACTACACCTAGGCCATATATTCCCACCTTCTTGGAGTGAATGGGAGTTCATGGAGAGAGAATACAATGAACTTAGTGTGGGATTTTAGAGACAGGTTTCTTTGGGAGAATATTGCCACATCAGGTTCAAACGAAAGTCTAAAGAACACTATAGAGGTGATGGGGATTTGGGGCACAAGGAATGAAAAATGGATATGCCCCCCTTCAAGGGAACAATCCAGATCTCAGCCAAAGCATGGGTATAAAAGTTGGATTCTTACCTTCAATTGAATTCCATAGAGGAGGAAAGAGCCATCAATTTTTCAACCTTGCACTTGAATGGTAAAGCACATGATTGGTGGTTCCATGGGATGACCACTTTGGGTCATGAACATGTCACTTCATACATTGAATTCACCCAGAGACTCGTTGATATATTTGACAGGGAGGATCCAAAACTTCACTTCAAGGAGCTCACATATATTAGACAAACAGGGTCAGCAACAACATTCATTGAGGAGTTTTAGAGAGTAGCATTCATGGTTCCTGATATGACATAGTATAGGTTATTGATTATGTACATAGAAGGGTTGACTGAGCCTTTGTGTGTATGGGTTAAGGCTTTTAATACTGTCACATTATATGATGCTATTGAGCGTACCAAATATTTGGTAGGGGCGACCTACAAAAACAAGGTTACACGTAGGCCCCCAGTTAATATTCCAAGAGGACGAGAAAAAAAATAGGTATACAAGGGAAAGGGGAATATGGATTAAGATACTAGAAGGGAGCTAAGGAGGAATAAATTGTGCTTCACTTGCAAATATTCATGGAAGCTAGGTCACAAATGCATGGGTAAAGGGAAAATTCATTATATAGAAGTGGTTTTTGACAGTGAAGATGAGATGGATGAGAAGGATGGTGGAGCCATTTATAACTTATGTATGCATTAGGAGGAGGAGGAAAATATCTCACATGCGCAGAAGGAAGAGGGACCCATTTACGATTCTGCAGGGATTATGAATGTTACCATTGCATCCATCAGTGGAGTACCCATATTTAATACTTTATGGATAAAGGGAGTTGTGTAGGGAAAATGAGCGAAAGTACTTATTGATGGAGGGGATTATCATAACTTCATTGACATTTCTATGGTAGAGAGAAGACACTTCCCTACAATGGACTTTGAGGGGTTTTTGGTTGAGGTAGCAGGAGGACGCATTATGTCCTATGACAAGTATATTCCAAAGATGAGCTTGACCTTGGGTAGACACACTTTGATACATGAATTATGTGTAGTGTATATACCAGACACAGACATCATATTGGGAGTACAATGGATTATCACCTTGGGGCCAATCACAACCAATTACAAAACCATGGAGATGTATTTTAACACAGAAGATGGGAAAATGTCACATTAAAGGGAATGATAGGAGAAGCACCTAGGGTGGTGACAACTAAATGTATGCATGCCATATTTAGGCGAGAGGAAGTAGCCTATGTAGCATAGTGTTTTTTATGGATGTGAGTCACGAGGGGTGCAAGAACTATCCTCTAGACATACAGAAAATACCTCAAAAGCATGAGAAGGTATTTGGATAGATTTCACCAAGGAAACCATTAGATAGGATATTTGAGCATATCATAGAATTAGAAGAGGGGGGAAATCCGGTCACCACAACACCATACATGCATCCCAAGAATCATAAGGATGAGATTGAGTGTGCCATTAAGAAGTTGTTAGACATGGGGCATATTAAGCCCAGTTCCAACCCATTTTCATTTTCAGTAGTATTGGTCAAGAAGAAAAATGATACCATGCGCATGTGTATTGACTACGGGACCCTAAATAAGAAAACCATCAAGAACATGTATCCCATTACTAGGATAGATGAGATGCATGGCACAATGTACTTCACCAAAATTTAATTGTGTTTTGGATACCATCAAATCAGAATGAGAGAATAGGATGTACACAAAAAAACTTTCAAACGCCAATATGGAAACTATGAGTTCTTTGTTATGCCTTTTGGGTTGACCAATGCGCCAACCACCTTTCAATCCTACATGAACCATGTATTCAACAAACAGTTGAATAAATTCCTACTAGTTTTCTTTGATGACTTGTTAATTTACAGTAGGACATGGGAATCTCACCTCAAGCATGTGGATGAGGTGTTAAGCATCATGGGGAAACACTCATTATATGCCAAAGAGTCAAAATGTGAGATTGGGATGACTGGGGTCCTTTACTTGGGACACATCATTGGGGAAAAAAGGGTACATGTTCACCAGGAAAAGATCCAAGCTATAATTGATTGGCCCACACCTAAGACACTTACAGAACTCAATGGATTTCTTGGTATTTGCAGTTATTGCAGGAGGTTTTGTTAAGGGTTTCTCTTAGTTGTGTGAACCTTTGACTGATTTGACCAAAAAGGGCACACTCAAGTAGAGTGAAGAGGCACAGTTGACCTTTGAAAAAATGAAAAAGGTAATGAGCACATGTATTGTACTATCTTTACCATATTTCTCTCAGCCATTCATTTTGGAGTGTGATTCATCATGTGAAGGTATTCGAACTGTACTCATGCAGAATAGGAATCCCATTTCCTATGATAACTGAAAACTAAGAGGGCACGAGTTGCTATACACAATGTATGACAAGGAGATGTTAGCTATAATGCATGCATTGGCCAAATTCAAACAATATCTGGTGGGGGAGAAATTTTTGGTCAAGACAGATCATAACAACCTCAAGTACTTTCTAGAGCAGAAGGACCTCAATGAGAGACAAAAAAAGGTGGGTGAGTAATATCCAGGCTTATAAATTTGACATAGAATATGTCAAGGGAAAAAACAATGTGGTAGCATATGCTTTGTCTAGAAGACCCTCATCTTATTCCATGTCATAGATATCAGTTGACTGGAAATCACACCTATTGGTAGAGTATTCAAAAAATAAGTTTGCATGTGAATTAATGGATGGAGAGGTTCAGGATGACATGCACAGGATTGCAGATGACATCATTTATTATAAAGGGAGGATTTATTTGGTTCCTGAATATTTGTTCAAAAATAAGGTACTACAAGCATTTCATGATTCATCATTACCTGGGCATCAGGGATTCCTTAAGGCATACAGATAGATCAGAGAAATATTCACTTGGAAAGGCCTCAAGGAGGATTCCATGCACCACATCATGGAGTGTATCACATGCCAAAAAAACAAAGATGAACACACCCACCCAACAGGTTTAGTAAAACATCTTCCCATTCTAGAGCACAAATGGGAAAGTGTATCCATGGAATTCCTTACAGGTTTTCCAAAGACGTAAGGATTGCATATTTGTAGTAGTGATTTCTTGACCATGTTTGCTCATTTTATTTCCATTTCCATAAATTAAAACGCATCTCAAGTGGTAGATTTATTCTCCAGGAGGTCTTCATGTTACATGGGTTTCCCAAGACTATTGTGAGTGACAGGGAAAGTAGGTTTATGAGCACATTTTGGCAGGAATTATTCTGTCTAGTTGGTTCAAAATTAACCCCCAACACTAGCTATCATCCACAAACAGATGGCCAAACTGAAATAGTCAACAAGTGGGTGGAGGGGTATCTCAGGAATTATGTGACAGGTCAATAGAAAGTGTGGGTTAAGTGGCTATACTTGGGAGAATATTGTTACAACACCACTCACCACATGTCCATTGGTATGTCCCATTTTCGAGCCTTATATAGTTATGATCCACTCACTTTTGCAGAGATAGTGTTTGGATATGGTAGATATCCTATAGCTAAGGAGTGGATATAGGAAATCCAAGATATCTTGAGAGAGATCAAAGATCTCAAAGCCAAGATCTCAAAACCAATAGAAGTTATATGCAGACAGAAACAGAGTATAGTGCACTTTTGAGGTGGGGGACTTAGTCCATCTAAGGCTTCAACCTTACAGTCATCCATCCATAAAGAAAAATGGCACTGAAAAACTAAAACCTTGCTTCTATGGTCCATACAAGGTAGAAAGAAAGGTGGGGGCAGTTGCATATGAGCTAGAGATACCACATGGAAGTAAAATTCACAATGTTTTCCATGTTTCATGTCTAAAAAGAGAATTGGGATAACATGTTGTTTCTAATGAGGAATTACCTCCAGTATATGATGAAGGACAAGTGATATTAATTCCAGAGGAGATATTGGAGGTGCGGGAGAAAAATCTAAGGAACAGGGCTATCTGGGAGTATCTGATCAAATGGAAAAAATTGACAATAGAAGATGCCACTTGGGGAAATGAACAAGTGCTACAACGTATAGATTTAGAATTTCTTGTGGGAAATAAATTTCTAGCAGGGGAGACTGTAATGTCCCCTTCCAAGTCACAAGGGTCTTGAGAGACTTAGTAGTATATATGTTCCCTCTAGACTATAGTCTCAATAAAATAAAAGGGAACCAAGAGGAAAAAAGGAGTCACTAAGGTGTTAAAGTTATATTATTAACGTGAATTTAGCAAAAAAGGAAAATAAAAGATAATTGGATAAGTTGGGAAAATAAAGATGAATGACCTTAGAATCCAATTAAATAATTTAAGTGAAAAATAGAATTGGAGGTAGAAAATGAGAGAAAGGAACCTCACTCCTCATTCTTGATCATTTTTTCTTTTGCACTTGTGATCTTGAGAGCTTGGGCGTTTGAGGGTTTTGTCTCACTAAACCCTAGAGATCAGTAAGGAGGTGAAATGTTCCTTTGTTCCTAATCCAATATTGGTCAAGGTGGTGACAAATGCCACCCTTGCCATTCTACTCAGTTTCAAATCCACTCCAAAAAGTGTATTGTGGAAGCATGGTGCAACTTTGGGATTTTTCTGCAAGTTTGGGGCACATTGTTGGAGTAAGGGGAGTTCGATTTGGCTAGGAGGTTGGAGATATGAAGAAATACTTGTTCGAGAATTGTTTTTCATAATCATAGTGCCTTTTCTCATTAGATATTGAAGGGTTTTCTTAGCATATTTATTATTTCTCTTGGCTAGGAGAATTTCTGAAGGAGGGCACATTGTTTCTGGGAGATCTATTGAATTGGAGGGTTATATGTCACATTACAGTTGAAGGATCTCATCATAGGTGTTCCACATATCTATATATAAATTTATACAATCATTATCAAGGGTGTGGAGGCCATATCTGAGGAATCTGAATTTCCTAGGGTCTCTGCAGTCAGGTGGTGCACAACTCGGCAAGATCTAGGTGCCAAATTGAAGAAGGGAAAGAAATTGATCTTGTCCATACTTGCATGTTGCTATTGGAGGTTTAAGAGGACTCACAACTCTCTCTTTATTTGTATCTTGGAGGCATCTTCAGCAATAGCTTTTGTGTTTCTTCTATATTTCCCATATATGTATATCTCTTGTTTGGAGGTAAGCTTATATAATAAATAAAGGTAAGATATGAAGTTTTGTGGATATTGCATTATGTTATTCTCTTATATATTTTTGTTCCATAACCATCATTTATATGCATTCAAAACCTTTGAATCAACCTATGCGCAACTTTTAGAGACAAAATGCAAAATATTTGACAAATTCACTTCAAACAAACAAGCATCAAAACTCAAAGTTCTTGGTAATTCTGCTTGGGAACGTTACAACAATCTAAACTCTCTCTCAACAATATTATTTTTCAAACTTCCTCTTCACATGCAAATTGCCTCAAATTCGGTAGATTGGCCGCATGTTCTCCATCTCCTAGTGTTTTTACTAGATTTGGAATCACTTGGTGTAGAGCCTATGTCTTGAAAATCAAAGTACACAACAAAAATAAATCTCAAAACATCACTATAATTAAATATTCAAACAATAAGATAACGCAACCACAATTGTGCTTCCTTTATTACCAAGGTATAGGATTTAAAAACCTAGAGAACTTATTACATCTCATTGTAGGGTCTAATCCTTCACTTCTGCACTCTCACATGGATCTATATCCATGGCCAAAGGCCTCCTTACACTTCTACACTTAGAGGACCAAAATCCTCTATCTCTTAATTCTCAACATCCTTAAAACAAATGGATTGGAAGTTCATTCATTACATGGGAACCCAACAATTTCATATTCCAATTGAGTACTATGTATAAATATGAAATGAATCCTTTATTAGCATTATAAATAATATTTTACTCATAATCATTTCAAAATTCTCATAAGCCAAAAATATTCAAATTTTGAGAAAATTGAATTCTAAACATTAAAAATATAGTTCAAATCATCATCGTGGCTTAGAAAACACATGTCAATCTATACAAGAGTATTCTATGTCGAATTTGAGAGTGCGTCTATAAATTAAAGAACAATTCCTACAGAACCCATGTCTTACAATTTCCAAATTATTCTTTAGATGAACATAGTTTATCCACAAAATCATCACTTTCACTCTTTTGACCAAATTTGAGTGGTTTCACTAAAATAAACACCCAAAATTTGTTACAAGTCCAAATTTATATTTTCAAGTTGTTGATCGTTCTATATTTACTTACTTTACCTCTCCATATAGTTATATTTTCAATCCCAATCCAAATAGTTGTCACTATAGAAAATCACAAAACATTGCTCTCTTGTCAAAAAAGTGCAAATCACCCTGGCATGGCCTTTTGTAATGTAAGAAGACCATGCCTAAATGATTTACTGAGGAATACCGATTGTACCATGATATATTATCCTAGGTATAATACAAATGTAAATCCTTATACAACATCAATATATCTTCATGTGAAAGTTATAAGACTTCAAAAAGTTCAATGTCTAGTGTTTAACACTTTCAACGATTTTGGAGAAATGTTGTAAATGTAAAATTGTAATTGTTGGGTAAATGTAGTAAAGGCATAGAAATTATGTATAAGTATGTACTATATCTTTTATTATGATTAGGACGGATGAACAATTACTAAAATATGAAATGAACCTAATTAATTATAAAGATCAGGGTTTTTTTTGCAGGGTAGTTGTTTGGACAAGGGATACTCCTCACTTATATGACTCAACTAATTTCTCATGTAGAATGGTGAATTATATTATTATCTCTTGTATCTTATGATTTTTTATTTATCTATGTGGCATGTTTATTAGTACACTGTTAATGATTACTAATTACTTTGTTGTTGGAAATTTTGTCTTCTTGTTATATTCTATTTTGATGTAGCTCTCAGAGTTAGGAAATATTATTATATTTTGTTATCATTATAAAACTTAAGAATTGATATCAAGCCATTTTGTTCTTTTTCTTGTGGTATGTTCTTGTTGTATGACCTAGATTCCTAAGATTTGTTTTAGTAGTTATTCCATTTGACATTGGTGCACTTGGAATATGGTAGATTGAGAGTTATTAATCTTGCATAAGGCATTGGGAATACATCAACTACAGATCAATGGGTAGAATACGGTCTGAAAAGGAAACCTTGGTTGATCTCCATTCCATAATAATTTTGGGTTGTAAAACTTGTTGGCTACACAATCCATGGAAGTTGAGTAGTGTAGCTAAGAAAAAGTTGTTTTGACTAGAATATATGGCATTTACAAATTCGAGAATTGAAATTAATAGTTTATAGGATAAAAAAATATTATGGTTCTTGAGGAGAGAGATATTTTCATAACCATATCTGGTATTGAGCCACAAAATATATTTCAAGATTATTGGAATAAAGTGGACAACAAGACTATGGTTTTTATAAAATTGTGTCTTTCTAATTGGGTTCTCATGAATGTTTAGGATGAAAATTCAAAGAAATATTTGTGGGACAATCTATAATCTCTATATGACAAAAATTCCATAGTTACTAAGATATTTTTGAGAAGGATTCTTTATAACCTTGAGATCAAGGAATGGGATAAGACAGTTTTACATCTTAATACCTTCAAATCACTTGTAAATCAACTTGAATCCTTTGGAAGAAAAGTAAGTGAGGAGGAGAGATGCATAACCCTATTGAGTACTCTCCCCAATTCATGGTAATATCATAATAGTATAAGTGAGAATACAAAATATTTAACCATTTCTAGTGTGATTATATTGTGACTCAACTTCCAAAAGAATAGATAAGGAGAAGGAATGTTGAATTTACTCATGGATTTAAAATATTGTTCTTAAGAAGTTGTTCTAAGCAATAGAAATATGAGAGATCAAGTGGTACTCCTATATCCAACTCAATAGGAATGTCTTGTAGTAGAGGAAGGAGGAAGAAGGAAATAATTTGTTGGGAAAACCATCAAAATGGGCACATTAAAAATAAATGCAAGTTGTATAAAACTTACAAAGAAGAACAAAAGGAGTATATTCTCATGTTTCCCAAAGGTGACTTAGATGTGCAAGTATTTACCTGACTTCCTTTTATTATTATATTGTTATTAAAGAACAATATTGACTTTAGGACTCTAGTTTCTCTTTCTAGATGGCATTCCATAAAAAATGGTTTGTGGACTACGCAAAATAGATATTAGTAAGTTGTTGGGTGATAATTTCAATGACAATGTTGTAGGTGTTGGATTATTCATGGTCAAGTTCAAGGATGGAATATTAAGGACCATACCTAACATGAGGTATGCTCCAAGTATCAAGGGGAATAACATATTAGTAGGTCAATTTACTGATGCAAGGGTTGGTGTAATATTCATGGGAAGAGTTTACAAGTTGCACATGGGTGTTTTGAATCAGATTGATATTGGAAATAAACAAAAGCATTGATATAATATATAATTTGGATTTAACTACATGTATAAGTAGGAGTCATGTTGATGGGAATTATACCTAAACCAAAGTATATCCATGATGAGTAGGTTGAGCTCACTAATAGATAGAGGGATAGATCCTTACTTATCTTTTCCGAGGGTTTACATTCATAACTTGAAATGCAACAAGGAAGATGTAAATAAATACATGTTTAACCATTGTTTTTCCTTCACCATGTGAGTAACTTGATTGATCTAATCCCATCTCCATATTATTTGGAAACCTACACATAGATAAAATAACCACAAGCTTTCTCATTTCCATATTGACATTCCAAATAAGAAATAAGATTTGAAAAATATAACACCCTAACTAATATTCAAATAAAACTCCTACCAATCATATTGTTCATGCATGACAATATTTGATAAAATATTTAAGAATTAGGGGGGGTGGGAGAAATTATATCTATATTATTAACTAAAAAATTGATAACAAGTGTGTACTTGAACCTTGCTACAACACATCCTTCACTGGAGCCCAGGTCCTCTCATACTTAGCCACATTTACTCATATCTCCATCAATGTAATCACAATATTACATCAATAGAGCATCCAAAGGATGGCCAAAGAACCTCTACATAGAAATCGATCATTGTTTGGAGAACCAAAGGCTATTTATACTCAAATATAGAAAAAACATGGTCCAAAGAAACTCATCCAAAGGCTATAAATTTCTCTAGAGTAATGGTGCCTTCTCTTGTCGTCCCTCTTTTCCTCAAATTAAGATCCCATATTTATCTTAGTATGGGGATTGAGACAATTGAGGAAGAGTGAAATGCATGTCATACAAGTCACAAGAATTCATTCTCATAGCCTATTCATTATGCATATTTGTTTTTTACTTTCTTAGGGTATTTTGAGAATGCTCATTATTTTAACATGGGAGACTTGTGACCTAGTCATGATTGTTACTAGGAAAACCCATAAGCACATGGTAAAAGGGTAAAATAAAAACTGGATATGTACAATCAACCTTGGAATAAATTGTGTGGGTGGACTAACTCAACTATCTTGATGAAGGGTGACCAATTATAAGTATAATCAATGCCCCCTAATGTGTGATGTTGGAATATTAGTTGATGGTTCAAGCACATTATAAAGTGGAGAGTACTCTGACAAATGAGATGAGGAAGTCTGGCAATTTATATGCTAAATTTTGTTACATTTTAATAGTCAATCTGAGACGTAAACTTATGATATGCAAACACTGTATGTGAAGGATTAGAGCCTACTCTAAGTAATTCATTTAGAAATATTCAAACCAATAGTAAACTAAGAGTCAAACCAGATGAAATATAAACTATCTAAGCAAATGCAAGAGGACATCAATCATTGTAATCAATATCTACTGGAATTGCAACTACACAAATGAAAATCAAATAACTATCTAACAATACAAGAGTACATCACTCACTTGAATTGGAATCTACAAGAATTAGATATTTATAAAATGTTACCATATTTCACTCTTGATGAGTGTTTATGAAACAATTTGTGCAATTCATTGAATAAAAATTTAAGTGGATGCTCCTATGGCTAAAATCATCACACATGTATTAATTAAAACTAACAATGGAATCACACGGAATCAGATATTTCATGATAGGAAAATAAAAGAAATAAAACTGAATTCTAAATGCTAAATACTAAACTAATAATG
>ML855262.1:15920-28397 GCA_009831015.1 Picea engelmannii | reverse complement strand
AATTCTAAGAGCATAGATCTGATAATAGTCACAATCTATCTTGACAAAGTGGCTCATCTAGCCAAGCTAAAGTTCAAAAGCTAATCTCATCCAAGCCAAAAACCACTAACACTCTCCATGAGAGCTCCTCTCCTTTTATAAGTTGAAGAGGATAAGGTGAGGAGGTTAGGATGATCCCACTAAATCATGAAATCGAGTAAGATCCAAACCATTTGAATGCCACCTCACCATGGAAGTTTCTCCTTCCAGAAGCATCGAGAAGATGTTCATTTTTCCCACGTATTAGCATTCTCGCACCCTACTTATAGAGCAACCTACGAACCTCTCGCAGCCTAGCTATGGTGAAGTCTGGGAGAATCAACCATTCTCTCACCCTGCCTATATAGCAACCTATGAACATCCTCTTTAATAGGGTTTTTCCAAAGGAGAATGCAACTTCTTCTCTCAGGAAAAGTTCTTATCCCTTGTTTCTTCAGGAACTCAGGCCACTGACCCCTTTGAAGACTACAGACAGGTTTACATCATTAACGGTCATAGGGATGATGAAAATAATGTGTAACACCAGCTACATGAACACACACAAATTGAACCATTCTTCTATCATTAATTTAAATGCAGCTATGTCATGCAAAAATAAACATGGATGCAACTAATTCACTCCATAAATAGCAACATATAAGCCATTCACAAAGATGTATTTAAAAAATGACAATATAAATCATAAAATAAAATAGAACAAAGATAAACACTTATCTTTTTAGAATAGTTGTGCAACTAGTTGCTTGGGATGGATGATCCACCAAACCATAGAATTTCTATTCTAGATATCAATAGAAATACACCCCCAATTTGGGGCTAGGAATCCACAAAAGAGGGTGTCTCTCATAGCCCACTCATAGCTTAGATATCCCACAACCCATTAGTATTCTCCTACAACATTTTCACCAGCTCTCTTCCTATTAACCTACCCAACCCAAGGAATGTTTTGTTGGTTGTGGAGCCTGATTATCTTCCTGATTCACAGGTTTTTTACAACTGTGATTGGATCCCATTTATTGATGGGGGGTGTGGGGGGGATTACCCCCCCACTACTATCGTCAGGGGGGTCTAGGGGGGGGCGACAATTGATGGAGACCCCCCCTAGCAGGGGATTAAAGGAAAATGTCCCCAAAGCGAAATTTTGGGAAAAATTGCCTTGTAAAATATTGTGATTTTGTATTCAATCTTGACCGTTGATTATAAGGTCGTAGATCTGATGGTAGAATTCATGTTAGGGATTTTTTCCCTTGAAGGAAACCCTCTTTTATGAGGTAATTGTATTGCAGTTGTGTCTGATAGTGAATATTGTATTTTGAGGGAGGAGACTGTGAGAGAAAGAAGAAGAAGTTACAGTGGGAATGTTGTAGTTTTTATCCCTTCATTTTGTTGGATAATAAAAAGGAAGGACCTGGAAATTTCTCTGGTGTACGTAGCCCACACTAAATGAACGACATATATCTATGTCTTTATTTCATTGTGTATATGTTTTGTTTCCACATTTTCTTTTTATTCCTCTGCAATCTTGTTTTTCTAACATGTACTCCTTCACTTCTCTTTGTCCATCAAGCATCTCATTCATTTATTATGGTCTCTCTGGCACAGATAACCAGGAATATCAGTACTATGAACTCAAGGGAACTCACTGTTAGAAAAACTATCAGTCAAATAATAGCAATAATTTGTTGTTACAGTGCAACTCACCTAGGAGTTCATTCTTCAGGCTTGACAACTCGATTCTTTTGCAATCCTCACAATTTGCTTCTTTAGTCTTTAGCTCCAAAAGGTTCTAGATTTTTCCCTCCATGGTTGCTCCTGCTCCATAGCTCTTCTTTTTCCTTTTTATTTTCCTAATCATGAAAAAAAACATGGTTGTCCCCAACTTCTTGTTCTTCCCATACGAATTTCCTCTCTTTTCCCCAAGCAATTTCACTCACACTCATCCCCAAATTGATTGTACTCAACCCCATGCTCCCAATAACTATGGGATGTGACTGCTTGCACCCAAACTCTTACATGAGTTTATTGATTGGGCTCCCATACACTTAAACATAAACAGAAGTTTATCCCTAATGATAATAAAATTCAGGAAAGTGAGTTTGGATTAATACCTATACAAAATTCCCCCCTTGGACCCCTCTTAGGAACTCCCTTGTCTTGTGGAAAACTTATCCCCCATCTCTTTCCATTTCCCCCAGTAGTTGGCATCACATTTTATTTATTAAAATTCAAAAAATTCAATTCACATATCACATTGGTTGGTTGTAGCCACATTTCATATATTCATTATGCATTAATTAAATTGGGGCTTATAGTGGCTATGTTTCAAGAATCTGTGTGTGAATTATGTTAATGTAAAAGGCTTAAAACTTACATTTAGTATCAGAGAAGTTATTGGCCTCAAGGGGTGCCTCTGTGGTGAAGTATTTGGATCGAGTTTTTGATAAACCTTGTTACAATGGGAGCTCTACAATATCGATTCTTGTGGTGAAAATAAATGGTGACCAGTTCAAAAAGAGGTTGGAAAATTGAATGGGAAAAGTTTTTAGATATGGAATCTTAAGATGGAATATATTTTTGTAGAAAAGTATCAATGGTTCATTATAGATCCAGGTACTGCACCTATGGGAATATCTATAGAATATAGGACAAAGTTAGATCGGAAGGAGAAGAGCACAATCTAGTTGTGTCTCTTAGATTCGGTATTATCGAATGTGTTAGGGAAAGCTACAATCAAGGCATTATGGAATAAGTTAGGGGATTTGTATCAGTCTAAGTCCATAGTAAATAAATGTTTCCTAGGGAAGAAGGTGTAAAAATTGAGGATGAAAGATGGAGACTCGATACAGAGCATCTAAACACCTTCCATATTGTGGAAGTTGGTTATTGTCTATTGATATTAATATTTCTGATGAAGATAAGTTTATCGATTTATTTTTCTCTTTACCAAACTCGTGGGGTAGTTTGGTTGTGGCCATAGGAAGTAATGCATCTAATTTAAGTTTCAATTATGTGGTATCATCCTTATTGTTGAAGGATATGAGGCAGAAAAACATGGAAATCCAAAGAACAAATGTCTTATTTGTAAGAGGATGCTTCCGAAAAAAGAAAAAAAACTAAGTCCTCAAGTGGGAGATCTAAATCTAGATGAAGATATAAATATCCAGGAAAATTCATAGAGGTATGTTGGAGATGTGGAAAGGAAGGGAATTACAAGAAACAATGTATATCCAAAAGTGTTGAGAGAGGGAAGGGATCTGATGATTCCACTTGTATAGAAGAAATAATCTTTGCAGATGAATGAGGGGATGTGTATTTGGATTCTTCAAGAACACATGAAGATCATGAGGCATGGTTGGTTGACTCAGATGCATCCTTTCCAAGGATGATTTTAAGGATGGAAATTTGTTTTAAAATGTAGAAACCTTGGCGAATATTACTAATCCTTCATATGCCAACTATAAATGTTTGGCGATATTTTTGTAAAAATATTCAAATTTATAAGTATTTTATATAGTTTTTATCAAATTTTGGCAATTTTTAAGGTAAAATAATTTTATCCTATAGAATTTGGTCGAATCATTTTTAAAATAGCGAATCTCATTTTTGGAAAAACCATGGAAAATTAGCCCATGAACGAAATTTAGCCCCTAAAATCATCCATGATCCTTTCATATGAATCCTCATAGGGTGTGGTTTTGTGAGTATGAAAGGTGTGATGGGGGATGATAATTTTCTAGGATATGACTCACCATCCAAAATCATAGGATGAGGAAAATTCAAGTTGAATCTCATGGATGGTAGGATTAGGACACTCCTTGGTGTTTTTCCCATCCCGTGATTGGCTAGGAATTTTATTTATGCAAGCAATATGGAAGGTGTAAAAACAATGTTTCAAAAGGAAATTGGTAGGATGGTTCAAGGAAAAATGGTGTTATTGAGAGAGTTTGGATTGGAACCCTATATAATTTGATAGGAATAAATACTAGTAATGGGTGCAATAGTTCCATCGTTCTTGAGATTGGAGATAAAGAAGGAAAAACTCCCACAGTCTTTGAAGAAAAGACTATGTTGTGGAATCAAAGACTAGGACATATTGGAGAGAAGGGGCTTCGAGTACTACATGGTAAAGGTATGTTTGAGGGTATGTCAATTTTTTCTCTAGATCTTGATTTCTGTGAAAATTTCTTGTATGGAAAGAATAATCATGTAAGATTCCCCTCTAATGCTATGAGGGTAGGGGGAATTTTATAGTTGGTACACAATGATGTGTTTGGACCTATGACAATTTCATCACTAGGTAAATCTGTGTATTGTGTCTCATTTATAGATGACTTCTTGAGGAATACATGGATTTATTTCCTTACGAAGAAACATGAAGTCTTTGACAAATTTAAAGATTTTAAGGCTCTTATCATGGAAAATCAGATATAGAAGAAAATTATCATGATGAGGATGGATAATGGTGGAGAATTATGTGGTAATGAATTTGAGGAATTTTTTAAGAAATGTAGTATAACAAGGAAGAAGACTACATACACACTTTAGCATAATGGAGTTGCAGAAAGGATGAATAGGACGTTGATGAAAAGAGAAAGGAGCATGCTCAGTGGTGTCAGGTTGGGATAGAAATTCTGGACAGAGGAAGTGGACACCGCATATTACCTGGTAAATCGATCATCCGCATTAGAGTTGGATGACATGATTCGACATGAGGTATTTCCTGGTAAGAAATCCTCTCTAACACATATTAGGATTTTTTGTTGTGATTCTTATGTTCACATTCTAAAAGAAAATAGGAGCAAGATAGATAAAAAAGGCTAAAAAAAGTATCTTTGTTGGCTATAAATATGGTTTGAAAGGTTATAACCCAAAAAATAATAAGGTAGCATATAGCCAAGATGTGGTTTTTAGAGAAATCAAATATAATTTCAAAGAGGAAGTACTACCAAGGGAGGAAGAACCAGATAAAATAGAGTTTGAATTGAAGGATAATGAATCAAAATATACAAAAGAATAGGAATCAGAAGAAGATGAGATTTATACTCCAGTATTGAGGAGAAAAGTTCAGGAAACATGGAAACCAAAAATTTATACTCCACCTAATTTTAGTTCAAATATTTATTTTTTTATTACTAATGGTGATCCTAGAACTATTAGGGAGGAAGTGGATTCTGAGGATGGAAAACTTTGGGGAAAGGCCATGGTTGAAGAAATGGCATCCTTGGGCAAAAATGAGGCTTTCTATCTAGTGGAGTTGTTGACTAGAAGAAATCCCATTGCCAGTAAATTGTTGTTTAAGAAGAAGTTGAATGCAAAAGGAAAGGTGAATAAATAGAAAGCTGGATTAGTATAAAAAGGTTATTCCTAGGTAGAGGGAATTGACTTTTGTGAAAAACATTCTCTTATTTCCAATTTAACTCTATTAGATTTCTTTTATCTGTTGTTTCTTCTTTTAATTTTTAAGTAGAACAAATGGATGTGAATGCAACATTCCTACATGGGGATATGGAAGAATAAATCTACATGAAGAACCCATAAGGCTTTGTAGTGAAGGGAAAGAAATAGCTAGTATGCAGGATGAAAAATTCCTTGTATGGGTTAAATTAATCACCAACGAAGTGGTATCAAAATCGTTATGATTGTATATTGGTACTTAGCTTCATAAGAAGCAAAGATGATCATTGTGTGTATTTCAAATTAGTAAGTGATAATATTATTTATTTGTTCTTGTATGTGGATGATATGTTGTTGATAGGAAACAACAAGTAAATTATTCAAGATGTGGAAACTTAGTTGTCTCTAAATTTGACATGAAATATATTAGTGCTGCAAATTTTGTTTTGGGCATGGAAATTAAAAGAAATCGGAAAAATAGGAAACTCTAGTTGAAACAGATAAAATATGTTAAGTCAATATTGCAAAGGTTTAATATGTAGGAATGTAAACCTGTCAAATTATCGATTCCTATAGGTGTAAATTTATCTACAAATCAATGTCCAAAGATATAGGAAGAGGAAGAGGATATTTCCCATGTTATGCATGCTAGTGTGGTTGGCATTTTGATGTATGCAATGGTCTATACTAGACCATACATTGCACATGCAGTGGGAGTTTTGAGCAGGTATATGTCAAAACCAGGGAAGTATCATTGGGAATTAGTAAACAGGGTTTTCAAATATTTGTGTGGCACTACTAATTATGGATTGTGTTACCAAGTAAGACCAATATTGGACAGAGTGTTGTACATACATGGATTTGTTGATGTAGACTAGGATGGAAATATGGATCACATAATATTTACAAGGGGGTATGTTTTTAACCTATTTGGAGGAGTAATAAGCTACATGAGCAAAAGACTGTATATTGTAGCACTCTCAACTGTAGAATCTGAATACATGGTAGCCACTCATGCAAGAAAGGAAAAAATATGGTTACAGATATTGTGTTCAGGTATTGGATTGGTATAGCAAGTTGTAAGGATAGATTGTGACAGTAATAGTGCAATCTTCCTAGTGAGGAACCCAACTTATCATTCTAAGACAAAGCAGATCAATGTTCAGTATCATTTTTTCAAAGATGTGGTGGAAGAGAAGAATGTGCTACTAGTAAAGGTGGACACTTTAGAGAATGTTGCATATTCATTAACAAAGTCTGTGAGCATTGAGCAATTCTCTTGGTGTAGAGAATAAATTGGTATTTATGCCATGAATTATTTATCATGAAATCTTGTGACCCCTCTATGCAAATAAAAGAACTAGTGGGAGAATGTTGGGTATGTGTTATAGTCTTTGCATGATTATTCACTAAATTTTTGGGGGGTCTTTTTCCCTTGGTAGGGGTGTTTTCTCACCTTTGGCACTTTAGTGATGCATGGTATTTCAGCCCATTGTTTTCTAATTCCAGTTAAGGAAATATGGTTGTAATATAATCTAGGTCAATGGATTATGTGTTTTTTGGATGCAGCAGGATCCTATATATTGTATTGTAAACAATAAAGTTTGATCATGAATAGAATTAGAGGTGCAACTCTAAAACAAGTTGATGGTCTTCCCAGTTGGGTTTCCAGGGTAAATATCTATGTATATATGTGATTTAAATTTTTTTTATTTTCTACGTTAAGAATATATGTGTGCATCAAATTAATGTAAAATGTTTAAAATTTACAAAAATAATAAAAAGAAAGTATAATTCAGAAAATAATGATTGACTATTGAGAGAAAAGACTAGTGCCTATTGTTTTGTGGGGAATATGGGGTCAATTAAGGATCCCTTTGGAGATAAATGTGTATATTTTCTTAGGGTGATACCTATAGGTTTTCCACTAATAATAGTAGGATATCCTCCTAAAATGTCAAGGGATAAATCAAGGGAAGGTTCTCCACTAGACGCCTTCCAAAATTTTTGACAGGAAGGTTTTGTTCAAGAATAATTCAAGATAATTCTTAGCCAACACTAGAGAAACAACATTATACTTAAATGAATTTGTAAACATAACCACAATATGAAAAGAGACCACTTAATCAATACATATTTCATCTATAAAAACCCTATAAATGATCATCCAAGTAGTAGTAAAGAATCCAAAAGTATATCTCCTAAAAACATCACGCTAACTAACCATCCATAGCATTATCCATAAGAGAGAACAAGTAGAAGTATACAAGTAGTGACATATTTCCATAGGTAGCAATGATTTACAGGTGAGAAGTGATTTTCTTATTTACATGATATATCTATCACCTTTATCACACAATAGAATCCCTAAAAAAATAAAATAATTCCTTTATCTCTATCAAACCCTAAAGATAAAGAAAAAATACATAAAACAATACATGATACATGAGTGGATAGGTCAATAAGACCCCCAACGATGCCTCCAAATTAAGTAAAATCTCCTCAAGTTCCATGTCATCCTTGTGAACATGCGGAATGACCTCCTAAAATGTGGAATGATCTCCTCCATAAGTGTCCCATGAGTGGTAAACAATTTTCCATAATATTCTCATGCAAGATTTTAAGAGCACCATAACTATGTCATTTTTTCCCCAAATTTATATTATGACAATTTTTTGAAAATACCATGGCCATTATGCATCTAATGGCATTGAGATAGCATAATTTTGGGTGTTCTATCAAAATATAATTTATCCCTAAGTTTTTTTCCCTCAAAATAGGTGAAATGGCATGTGAAGGGGCTCCAAAGTGAAATATTGGCATGAAAGGGTGAAAAATTTCATCTCCAAGAGTTGTTTCATGTCTCCAAGAGGCGTGATATCTCATCAAAAGGTTCCATATCATCATCAATAAGCCTAACATATCATAAAAAGGTCAAATCATCATGGAAAGGGTGCCACATTCTCAATCCAAGAGTAACATCCTCATGTAAAGGTTCAACATCCTCTAGAGAATGAGGAAATACCTTGATCAAGTGGTGGGTATGGCCTCCATGGAAGTGTTTTAGTATCCCCTCAATATCCTCCAAATGATCCAAATTTAAACCAAGCATGTGGTCATGTGAAATCCAGCATCTTAGGAGGGGCTCATGTGGTCCAATGCATTATGAAGAAAAAAGGCAATGTACACAATCCAAGAAAAACATATAAAGTGAGTCATGTCAATAAAAAATCCATTAGATATATCTCACAAAGTATCCTCTTCAAACTTCATCTTATCTTACAAAGTTATACAATTTGTGAAGTATATGAATGGGAGGATCATTATTACCCTCTATTAGGGGTGCTAGTACCTAGAATAAGAAGTATGTCCCAAGTAACCCATCATGAAGTATGTGCAATGGTTATGTGGTACATATTGGGGTTTAATTCATGGGTGGATTTTCATTGACATACAAGTCCATGTGCAATAGTCATCCTCATGAGCACTTTTATAGAGGGAGTGATTAAGCAATGTGGTACCCTTTCCTTGGAAATGTGTCTTTCTAAACCCCTATTTTCCTTTTTCTTTATTTCTTAAACATTTCTTGTATTTTTTATTTTGATTTTCTAAGTCCCTTTAATGATATGCACTCATTACATAAGACTTTTTTTTATGGCCTCTTAGCGAACGGGTAGATAGCATGCTTCAGTTCTTTCTAGGTTTTTAATACTTTGTTTTTCTTGTTTGTTTCTTTTCCCTGCATTTTGAATTAGAGATTTTTCTCTTTCTATATCATTTTTTATAAAGCTACATCAACCTTGGGCATTCAAGCCCCTTCTTCTCAAGGGATTATGAAATATATACATTTTTTAAATACATGTAACAATCAACCTGAATAAAGGACAACAGAGAAAGAATAGATGGAATATTTTATGCATGGTAAGTAATATGGACACATGATCCAAGAGGATCCCCACCAATCCAACAAGTCTCGATATTTTCAAAAAATTAGTGCCCATATTACTTTTAAAATAGATTTGGAAGAATCCAAATTATGATCCCATTCTTTTGTTGTTGTTAATCTGAGTTGTATCAATTTACTGTTTTTAAACAAAACTTACTCACATTGGTAGAACATCTCCCGATCTCTCAAAAAGAAATATGGAGGTTAATTTTCTTTAAAAAATATTCAAAAGATATATTTTTAAAAACCTTTCACAACTTGTTCCTATCTACACTTGGTATGTGGGATTTCATTCCCAAGAAAGGAAAAAGAATAAAAGAGGGCATATTTGGAAGGATTTGAACCCCTGCATCCACGAAAAAAGGATAGCACCTTAGCCATTACACCATGCAATTGGGAAATAATATAAGGGGGGGAGTATTGTATTTGGGAGAAGAAGCCCCTTCATTGGGAGAATAAACATGAGTTCATTTTATTCGAGGAATAAACCATTGTTATCTTCCTAGGGAAAATTGGAGAGTTATTTTTTGCAAATCGAAGACTATTGTGTGAAGTAAACAATTGTAATCGTATGCTTGGATCATTTTTAATGGAACGGAATGGATCATCATTTCAAGGGTACCTAGAGATGTATCTCATATGCGTGAGCATCATTATCAATTTGTTGAGTATTTTCAATGTTATTTTCAGCTCTGTTTTTAATTCCAGTCTCGAAATGATAATATTTATTGAATTAAGCCAATTTTAAATGGAATTCCGGGAAATTGAGAATCTTGTTAATATAATCTAAATTAGTGATTTAAAGTGAATCTTTTAGCACTAAATTCCAAATCATTTTTTCTTTCAGAGTAGTTGATCATGGATTAACTTGTATGCTTATTTGGATTTGCACAAGTATTGGTATTGCATGCTAACCAGGTCTAAGCTCAAGAAAGGAGAAGACTTTCTTGAAGAGAAAAATCCTAATATTTCTTTGAGATGTGCATTCTTGTATTGTTCCCCACTACTAAAACCAACAATTCAAAATTTTATGATACTAGTGAAATCAAAAGTATGCATGCTAAAAATGCCCATGCATCTATGTTATAACCCTAAAATGCACCACACAGGCTTACCTGGCATCAAGCCAACTCATGTCTCTTCCTTGCCAAAGCCATGCTGAAAAAAACCTTGAAAAAACACTTAAATTCAGCAACCCGCGCCCTAACCTATCACTAGGCGCGTTGGAACGTTTGCTGGCCTTCTACTGCATGCGTTGGAACGCTGGCTGGCCCACTACAACCCGCGTTTACCTAACAAAGCAAAAAATCAGGAAAGTTTCCGTCGGGACGAAAAGATTTGGGTCAGTTAACTGGAACTCCCAGCCATGCATGGCCGAGAGTTCATCTAAAACCCTAGCTCCTTCTAGCCTATAAAAGAAGGGGTAGGGGTACTATTCAAAGAAGGAAAAATCATAGCAAAGAAACTCTGCCCAATTGTCGAATCCGTTTTGTCCCAACCCTTTAGCCTTTCCTCAAGCTTTAGGAGAATTCAAGCAAAGAAGTTGGAGGACAAAGAAGAGGAGGAGCCCAGGATCAGGATCGAGGAACGGTGGCCGATCTCTATAATCATTGTAAGTTGATTCATCTTGAGATTAATAAAAAGATACGTTTCCCGTCCCAAATGCATGAGTCTTATGTGTTTCATTTGATTTATGTTTAATCTATAATCCTCTAGTAGAACAATAGCATGCATGCGTAGTTTTGTCTTGATTGCAGGATCGCTTTTTGGAAGGAGCAGCAGAAGCAACGGGATAAATCTCAACGGAGGATCTACACCAACCGTCGATAAAAAAGGTTAGTTGGTTCTTCCCATGTTTGCATGTGAAAAAGGGTTTTAGATTTGGGGTAGAAGGTTAAAAGTAATTTCTTAAGGGTCATGATCTGCATGCAAGTTTAAGCCCTAGCTTGTTAGTCCGTAGGGTATAATTTCCCAACAACAGAATTGGCGACTCCACTGGGGAGATTTTACTCTTAGGGTTTCCCGGATTTCATTAAAGGTTTTTGGGTAGTTTAAAGGAATAAAGCTGTTGTTTCTTTTCTATTTTTGTTTTCTGTTAGGTCAAAAGCTAGCAGGGAACCTGGTTATCAATACCAGTTTTTCCTTGACTGTCGCTTGACATTTATTCTCGGGACACACAGAGGTACACGCGGCCTGCAGAAGGCCTGCCCGCGTGTAACCCGTGCCCTAACCTTCTACAACCCGCGTTTGAATGCTTTTTGTAGTGGTTTCAGTAGCGTGTAGAGCCCAGGAAGCTTAAGAGGCAGTCCCCTCTTCCCTGTCATAGGTTTACCTTCTCAGGGGGATTTCTGGATCCTGTCTGGATCTTGATTGATTTACTGTCTTGCTTTCAGTCTGCCTCATTGTGTGGGTTGTTTTTTGCATTTATTTTCTTTTTTGCAAATTTTTCTTTTCTGTTTGAAGTAGAAGCATCCAAGCCTTTCAGAGACCCTGGTTGTCAATACCAGAGGCCTCTTTCAGGTCTGGACTGCCTGTGTTTGATTTTTTCTTGGATTTTATACCTACACACGGGTTGTTTCATTTCTACTCGTGGGTACCCGCGTGTTGTTGTAGCTCAGCACGCGTTTGAACGCGTGTTGTCTCAGTGACAGCCGTGGGCCTGTCTGGTTGTCTTTCAGCATGGGTGGGGCAGTCATCCCTTCCTGTGGTGAGAAGTGTTCCTTTCAGGGTTTGGAGTCTAGGGTGCACAGTCAGTAAGTTAGGGCCTCATATCCTTAGCTTGTTGTTTTTTCTTACTTAATGTTTTGATAGGAAAGACAAAAGAAAAAATTTGTTGTTTTGTGGTTTTTAGACAAGTGTTAGAATTAGTGCTTTCTGGATTGCTTTTTTGCATCTTTGCTCTGATTCTTTTGCGATCTGCGCTTTAAGACAGAACTTTATTTTGTTCTCTTGGTTTTTTGCTTGTCATCATTTTCCCTTTATTGCATCATTTTGCAATTAAATAAAAAATATATATCTTGTCTCATTTTCTTCTTGGTTTGAAGATTGTGTTGTTGCATCAATAGCTAGGAAGAAGTCTTTTTGCATAAGTTTTTGCA
>ML855261.1:6772-28398 GCA_009831015.1 Picea engelmannii | reverse complement strand
CATTCCTAAAACAATTTCAAACAATAAGCACATTAATCACAATTTCATGCAAAAACATTTTATTGTTGTTCATAATTCAAGAGGAAATTTACATATCAACACAATACTTATCTATGCAGTTCATGGATCTGCATCCATATGGATGTCACATTTGCTCGACTCATTGTTTTCCTTGACACACCTACTGTGCTCATGATCCCAATCAACAAATAACAATATTTATCAATGTTTCCTCTTTCTTGCAGTCACTCACCTTCCAGCCTCAGACACCCCCCTCTTTGTTGTAAATCCCTCAGGCGATTCATCTTTCCTGCTAAGGCTTTCTCACATAAAAAGAGTTCAGAGACTAATGGACTTAATGGTCAATAACCAAAGTATAAGCAACCATTCAATGTGGCTGCTCTATAAGTCTATAACTAGACTATCCAAGGATCTCCTAATAACACTTAATCAACATTCAAACATTCGTCAGCTCATCTATGTCATAGTTAAATCTCTACAACACAAATATTAGTTAAATTCGAGTCCATGAATTGATCACATGAAATGGATCAATTCTCCTTCATTTTCTATCTCTATGCTCTAATTGGATCAAACTTGACCCAAAACCAGACTTTCTCCTTAATTAGATTACTTAATCCTGGAATAAACCACAAAGTTCTTGATCTGTAGCGTGGTAAGGGCTGAGAACTTACCTACATCATATATGACCAGGGTCCAGAAATCAAGTGCTAATGCTCATGGTATTATCAACACTTTTCCTACCTTTCCAAATCGACGAACATGACTTAATCAATCATTAAAATGAACAATTGTCGTTCATTTAGGGGGCTAAGTTATGACTCAGATATCCATACTATGAGGCTAGAAATGTATAATACTTCGATGCGTGTTAATATGTTGGATAGTCAGGATCATTTCCCATCCCAACATAAGATTAAATCACGAGCTACTTCTCCACATGAAATAAACCTATGCCCTAGATCTTTGACTCCCCGATGGTGATCAATGTTTATGTTTACTCCTGGTCTTGGCACCCAATCTAACGGTTGTGTCTTAATTATGAAGTGAGTGGATGGTGAAGGTTCGTCCTTGCCTTTTACATGTGGATCTGATGGCTTGTACCCAATCTAACTCTCGATTCGACGATCATAAATTCTCCTGGGTTGGACGATGAGATTCTAACCCCAATCTGAATCGAATGACTACTGTAAATTTCACTGTCATTCTTCTGTGCATACCTCCAACAAGTTACCTTAGCCACATTTGATAAGAAAATGGGATCATCAATCCTTTACAATGATTGATGATTTCATCGATGACAACCTTCTAAAGGTCTAATTCACTTTGTGAATCCTCTTTCTTGGACCTATAACAATCATTTGCAATTATGTTTGTGAGAAGACTTGAGACTTACAACAAAACCTAAGGTCTCACACAGTTCCACAATTATATCAATCTACAAAGGCTCTTTCACACCTAATCAACACATGCAATGAATCATAGGCTTGTTCATAATACTCAGAACAGATTTTTCATTCCTTCATTCAGAGACACATACTATACATGGATTTACATAAGACTTTCAATGCCTCTTAGCCTAGATCATATTCAATAGGCCTATTTCCCCCTCTCTCTGGCCCAATTCTTCCTTCAATTGACCACCTCGATGCCTTACAAGCTTACAATTAAATAATTAGCCTGCTTTGAAACTAAACATAGCTAAGATTCACAAATTACTCAACAATTCCCTAATATAGACTTCAGATCCATAATTACTCCTAAGACCCTATAATCAATCAAAACCTCTCTCGAGATCCATCTTTATTGAGAAGAATCGATTACAAATTATCCAAGAATAGAGAAACAAACCCATTCATAATATCTCCCACATGTTCGAGAAAAATTCAAATTCAATCCTCACTTAACTAATTACATCAACCGTTAGGGAAACAATCTCATCCCTTCTATCAATCTCAACTTCTAGAACATACTAAAAAACTTGCAAAAGTACAACATTTCATTAGGGAACCAACTCCCTTAGTAAACTTTGAGAGACCCCCTAGATATGCTCCTCAGGTCTTAGATTTGGAAGCTCAAATGCTCCTGCATCAGAATCCTAAGGTTGAAAACATTTATGATATCTTGATCATGTGTTTCAATAAGCTGATGAAGTCCTCCTGGATCCCAAACTTGAGTTTGTAGTTGTCCAAATTCCTTACACCCGTGTTTTTGTTGTACAACTACTATCTATTGGTTCATTCAACTCCTTTAAATCAACTGCAAATCCTGATTGACCAACTCCTTTTCCTCAAAAATTCTCCACTTGGACTACTTCATCATCAACTCCCATAGTTCCTCAATCAAAAAATCAATTTATGTTGTCTTTTGCAATCCTTGATTGCCTTCAAAAGCATCTCCTTGTGTTACATATACTTGCTTTAGTTCACTATTGTCATTGTCCATTAAGTGCATCTTAACTTCATCTCCATATCTTTGGCCATTCTTAAGGTTTTGAGAACATTCATGTATCAAATAGCTCACATTCTTCAATTCCATACTTAAGTTATTGAATCTCTCCTGCAAAATTTGCTCTCGCATTTGATGAAAACAACAAATCAAAGCCAAAATTTTCATTCCATCCTCCTTAACCAATTCAACACCATCCTCCTTAACCAATTCCATCATTACTTCTTTGTACTCCTTTGTAGCCCAATGTAATATTCCATCAATAGAAACATCTCTAGGCCAATTAATTGGCTTACTTGTATCTTCAACATCCTTAACATCTTCAATTTCCAGATATACACCATCTTCCTTATCATTATTTTCATAAAAAAATGATGTCTCAACCTCTGGTAAGACAAAACTTAATATCTTCCTTCTTTCTATGGACTTCCAATATCCATAACTTGTATACATACACCAATTATCAGTTTTAAAATTACAAATTTATGTTGTTTCCATCTCCATCATTCCTTCTTCTTGGTTCTATGCTGAAGATATAATATCTTTGTTTTTCTGGCCAATAATCCAATTCGTTGAAATGTGCTTGTCTCCCTTTCCTTGAGACAAGTAAAAAATCACATCATCCTCTAGTGCTTGGCTTCCTGCAACCACATTTTCCTGGGATTCCTTATATGACTCCAACTAGTCAATGAGGCTTTTATCGTCATCTTCGAGCATCAAATCTTGCTCTAGTTCTGATCCATATTTTATGACCAGAACAAAATGAATACATATTATTATCAAAATATGCTTAACACAAAATAACAGATATACAGTAAATCTGGTTTCTATTCAATAAGGAAATAAGCTGAAACTGTAAAATGCAGTAGAAAACAAGCTTGCTAGAATGGTGGCGGCTTATCTTTAAGAAGAAATGTGACGACTGTGCTGATTCGCCAGAAAATGATTACAATGAGGCTCTCAAGGAATTTTTACAATAAATAGGAATGTAAAGAACCCTAGACATCCAAAAACCTAAACCTAGGAGATGAAGCACCAAAATTCATGTGGGCCCTGTTTGGGTAAGTTAGTACATCAACTTCCCGGGGTCGTAACTTTTGCATACGATCTCCATTTTATGCGCATGATAGCCCATTGGAAAGGTCTATCCGAGGAATACACATATTTACAATGGAGACCCCCACACACTTACATTGTGGAGAGCCCTAGAAACGTTTTTTAGGGCCTCAAAATGACCCCGGAAGTCAGGGACCTGAAAACTAGGAAAAAACTATCGAACTGGAAAACTGCCAAAATGAGCCAGTTGGAATAGGTGAAACGCCATTGAAATCCATCTGGATCAATGCTCCCCCTTTAGGAATCAATGGTCTCAATTGCGTTGAGTTCCCCCATTAGATGAGGAAATTTTTGTTGAATTTGGCCCTGGGTGAGTCACTTTCCTTGGTGCAGGACCTTCCCTGCTTTCACAACTCGATAAAGTTGGATCCTTTGCTGGCAAGTTCCCTTAACCAATTTGTCCACAATCTGATCACTGGATGCCTGTTGTATGTAGTTGAGGTTGAGCTTTGTTGGTGTCATCTTTTCTGCTATCTCTGAGGTGTCCAATAATGGTGGGGAATAAGGTCGAAGGAGATCCACGTTGAACACTGGGTGTAGGCCAAGAAAAGGAGGAATGTTGAGCTCAAAAGCATTATCACCCACAACCTTGGTGATGGTGTACATCCCATAACGGAGTGGGAGAAGCTTCCGATGGGGTCCGGTAAGGTGTTATTTTGTACAAATGCAACCAAACTTTGTCATCCACATGAAACTTATGTGGCACCCAATGTTGATCATGGTGCTGCTTGTACTTGTCATTGGACTTCTGTAGGATATCCTGAACCTATTGGCGGATGTGCTGGATCCTCTTAATGAACCAGGTGGATTTGTCATCTTTAGATGGAGGAGGAGATGAGTCGGCCAAGGTGACCGCAAGGGATAGTGCAACATCTATGGGACCCAATGGTTGGAATCCCAACCCCACCTGAAAGGGGCTGTGGCCAGTTGAGCTATGTAGGGCTCGGTTGTGGATATGTTGGAAATAGGGAAGACTCTCATCCCATGTGCGAGGGTGCTTGGAATTATACATTCATAGGATATGCATGATCTTTCGATTTACAACCTCGGTTTGGCCATATGTCTGGGGGTGGAAGGCCGTGGATTTGTTGAGCTTGGTGTCCAGGAGTGACTAGAGGCTCAACCAAAATGTGTTGAGAAATCGACTGTCCCGATCTGAGACAATGGTTTGTGGGATTCCAAAATGTACCAAAACTCATTCAAAGAAGAGCTTGGCAGTGGCCTCTTCTGTGATGCTCTTCTTGCAGGTGGCCATAATTGCCATCTTAGAAAAGTGATCAAAAACCACAAAAACACAGTCATTTCCCCACTTGGTAGACAGGAGGCTCGACATGTAGTCCATGGAGATGGATTCCCATGGCCTGTCAGGAGTAGGAAGAGGGGCGTACAAGCCCTGTTTCTTAGTGGTCGGTTTGGCAATAGCGCAGGCAGTGCAAGACCTGATATACTTGGTGACCTCTTGTCAAAGTTTCGACCAGTAGAAATGTTTTTGCAGCATTTCCACTATCTTTTCAATGCTGAAGTGTCTTGCCACCCGAATGTAGTGGGATTCCCAGATCAACTTCACTCACTCACTTGATGGAACACAGATATGGACCAAATAGAGCAATAACCTATCCCGAAGATGGAAATTAGTGACAACTGCATTTGTGCCCAACATTTGGTAGTTGGTGGCAAAGTCTGTGTCTGTCTTATAGATTTAGGGCCATCCAGAGGTCTTATGGACGCAAGAGTCTAGCACCGTGGTGAGTGGCGTGACTGGCGGTCTGCCGAGGTAATCAACGATGTGATTGGTGCTTCTTGTTTTATGCTTGATGTTGAGGTGTAATTGTTGCAAGTATGTGGACCACTTCTGATGGCGGTCATTCTGCAATTTGCCTTGTGTCTACATGAACTGTAGTGGCTTATGATGGATGTGGATGACTGTCTCCTTCCCAATAATGTAATGTCTCCATTGGATACAGGCTTGCACAATGGAGTACATTTCTTTGTCATAAGTAGGGTACTTATGGACAACATATGATAGTGTTTCACTATGATAGGCCATGGGGTGGCTGTACTGAGTGAGAACAATGCCCACAACATAGTCTAAAGCATCTGTCTCAATCTCAAAGGGTTGTTTCAGGTCCGATAGTGAAAGTACTAGGGTCGAGCACAAGCGCTGCTTCAAATAATCGAATGCTTGTTTTTGGGACTGAACCCACACAAATTTCGCCTTACCACCACCCCTGTTTACTTGGCTAAGGGCCCATGCAATATGGAAGAATCCCAACACAAACCTACTGTAGAAATTGGCAAGGCCCAAGAAGCTCCGAAGCTCAGTGAGTGTGGTTGGGGCTAGCCAGTCACAGATGACTTGGATCTTGGTTGGATCCACATGTACACCATGTTGATCATTGATGTAGCCCAGACAATGGACCCTGTCGATGCCAAAGGAGCATTTTTCCAAGTTGGAATATAGCTTGTGCTGCCGCAGGGTGTGCAAAACCTGCTAAATATGTTGCACGTGTTCTGCCCAAGTCTTGCTGTAAATGAGAATGTCATCCAGATACACCACTACAAAAGTATTGGTGAATGTTCGCATGATATCATCCATCATCCTCATGAAAGTGGCTAGAACATTTGTCAAGCCAAAGGGCATGACCAACCATTCGAAAAGACCTTCCTTTGACTTGAAGGAGATCTTCCATACACTTGTCTATTCTATCGGGACCTAGTGGTAGCCAGACTTCAAATCAATCTTACTAAAGTATTTTGCCCCTGTGAGCTGATCAAGGAGGTCATCAATTCAGGGAATCGGGTACCCGTTTCTAACCGTGATTTTATTCAGGGCCCTATAATCAATGTAGAATCGTCAGGTTCCATATTTATTGTATACCAGCACGATTGGGCTCCCACAAGGTGATGAGATGGGACATATGTGCCCCTTATGGAGAAGTTCTTGGATTTGTCGCTTGATCTCTTCATTCTCTAACATAGAGCGACGGTAGACTGGCCCATTGTGCAGTGGTGTGCCGCGGGTCAGATTGATGGGGTGCTTGACTCGACAGTGCAGAGGTACCCCGATAGGTGAGGAGAATATATTCGAGTATGCTTCCAAAACATTATCCACTTGCTTCTGCTGTGTGGAGAGGTCGGTTGTGGAGACCTTGGATGTGGCTGCGATCTTTCGCTCATTCTGAGAGAGAATCACGAAGAAGACAAACTTCCCTGTTTGAGACATGACCTTCCTGCATTGCTTAGTAGAGATCAAAGAAATAACACTAGGTGGGACTGCCTCCGGTATCTTGTACAATTTCTTGTTCAAAATAATAATAACACTATGAGGCTTAGACTCATATACATCATGGAATTTCCATAAATATGGTTGGCCCAAAAGAACATTACAAAATTTGAGAGGGGAAACATCACACAATACCTCGTCTTTGAAGGGCTTGATGCCGTATGACATGCGACATTGTTGGCTAACGTGGATGTCTCTTCCTTGGTAGAGCCATCTGATGGTGTAGGGCTATAGGTGAAACATTTTCAGTAGGGCAAGTCGCTTGACAACTTTGCTGAGATGAGGTTCTTCTGGCTACCACTATCAACGATGAAGTGCATCAGGGTACCCTTCACCCACATCTGTGAATGAAAAAGGCGCTCGCCTTCCTCTGGATCATATGGTTCACCATGCTGGAGCTCGATGGTAGAAATGGTAGCACTGGGTTCTACATCAATGATCTGTCTCCCCCTTTTTGGTTCTGACTTAGAGTCGAAACCCGCATTTGATTTAAAGGATCTCACCTTAGCCACCAGCGACTGCTTTGAGCGACAATCAATATTTTTATGCGAGGGGATCTTATGGAAGTCACACCACTTCCCGATATCTTTCTTTGTCTTTTCGGTGTCCTTCTTTGCTTGCAGCCTAAACTGGTTGTCTTGAGGCAATCCATATTTTCTCTATCCTTTGTTCTACGGGTTGGGGTTGCCCTTCCTAGATTTTTCTATGAGGGGTTCCCAGGCCCAAATTGCCACGTCTTTTGTTTGAGCTTCTGCTCAATTTTGACGGCATATCGGTAGGCCACGCCCAAGGATGAGATGTCTAGAAACTCCATTTCGGCATAGATGTATCTATGCAGACTGTCGTGATACTTGAGCACCAGATTTTTCCCATAACCTTTGATACCTAGCTTGGTGTGCAAGGTATGGAAGATATTTGTGAACTCAGGCACAACTTGGTCTCTTTCCTACTGCAGTGTGGTCCATTTTGTATATAGGTCGTCATAACTTCCTACAGGGTAGTATTGTTCCTTAATAACATCCCCGAATGACTCATAGGTGACCGCGACTGTAAATAATGAGGGTTCCTCTGTTTCCTTCTTCTCACAGAAAGTTTCCCACCAATCTTTGACATGGGGAATGACTTTGAGGAGTGCAAAAGTAATATTTTTTCTTTTCGAGAAGTTATGGACAGAGAAATACCTGTCCAGCAGATTCAATCATTTGTCCACAACATTTGTGTCTATCTGACCTTCAAATATAGGAATATCGAAGTTGATTTGTACCTTGAAAGGGGCGGTGCCTTCATTTGAGGAAGACGCGTCACCTGTTGGTAGTCGTCGAAGGATTTGCGTAAAATTATCCATCATCTTGTTCCTCTGTTGCATGAGGGATTCCTTGAGAAACATTTTGAAGGGATCTCTTATCTCGTCATCTTTATTTTCTCCCACCATGAGAGGTTGCTTGGGTGTGCAAGATATTTTTTCCTCAAGAGAAACAAGTTCGAGACCCAATTCTTTGTACCCTAACCTCGTTGGGGACATGCATTAAGAACGACAAGGAGCAGACCACTCTAATACCACTGATCCATATTTTATGAGCAGAACGAAATGAATACAGATTATCAAAATATTCTTAACACAAAATAACATATATACAATAAAACTAGTTTCTATTCAATAAGGAAATAAGTTGAAACTGTACAATGCAGTGAAAAACATGCTTATTAGAATGGTGACGGCTTATCTTTGAGAAGAGATGTGACGATTGTGCTCATTCACCAGAATATGATTACAATGAGGCTCTCAAGGCTTTTTTACAATAAACAGGAATGTTAAAAAACCCTAAACATCCAAAAACCTAACCCTAGGAGATGAAGTGCCAAACGTCATGTGGGCCCCGTATGGGTAAGTTAGTACATCAACTTTCCAGGGTCGTAACTTTTTCATACGATCTCCATTTTAGGCGCACGATAGCCCGTTGGAAAGGTATATACGAGGAATACACATGTTTCCTGTGGCCTCAAAATGGCCTTGGAAGTTAGGGACCCAAAAACTATGAAAAAACTGTCGAACTGGAAAACTGCCAAAATGAACCAGTTGGGATAGGTGGGAGGCCATCGACATCCATCTGGATCAAGTTCACACCAATGAAATTATTCATCCTTCTTAATATTTACAACAAATCCAAATAACGATTCATCTATATTGTCCCTTTGTTTTGCAGTCATGCACAAAACATTAGTTTCAAAATTACTAGACTATGAAGTCTCTGTTGTCATCAATTTGCTCTGCCCCAACACAACATATTTCAGGTGTTCCGTGAGACATTCATTAAGTCTCCAACATGCTCCTCTTGGAACTATTCCCTTTCATTGGTCTGGGAATTTCTTTAGATTTCCTTTATTATCCACAAAATTTAGATTATGTGTTGTTGTTATGCTTGTAGAAATCATATCCCCACCTTCTCCAACCTGCATGATAGTCTCAACTAGTTGTCTAACTCCTTCCTTTGGGAAACCTGCAATCACACACAATTTTTCAGAATAAAAACCATAAGGCCTCCTAGCCTCATCCATTTCCTTTGTTAGCACATGATGATGACGATATTAACTCTTCAAAGAGTTCACGAGTCTTTCTACAAGTCTCTCCTCTTCATATCCTTCCCCAAGGATATATCCATCCTCTAGTTCATAATAAGTAACCTGCATCTTAGATTCAACCTCTCTGAGTTCCTTCTTTAGCTTAGCATACATACTCTGCCTCAACTTTATCTGCAATAATTTCCATCTCACCCTCTTCTTTCTCAGTATCCGACCATACCATTGGTCTTTCTCACCTTCATCTAGCAATTTTTCTATCATACTGAGTTTTTCTTTCAAATCAACCATCTCTCTGTTAAAGTCTTATTGACTCAACTTATGTTTTTCATCTGCCTTGGCATCCTTCTTCTTTCCCCTACTGTGGCTTCCTTCATGACCATCAATAATCATCTTCATTTCCTTTTTTGGACTCTCCTTTCTCACTTATGAGCTACAACAATCCTTATTCATCCTTCTGCAACAAGTCTCCTATTTGTTACTCATACCAAGTCATCTTCTTGGTATCCTCTTGGTTCTCTATAACAAAACCTCTCTAGAGCATGTTTTCTCCTCATCTTATAAAGTTGTTAGGCTTTTGTATTCCAACTACTCACCTTCACTCGAGAACCTATGTTGTTCCCATCTCTCAGCAACTTGCTGACTCTACCACAAACATTTTTCTACAATAAATTTCACTCTACATTCCTTGTTGTACCATGCTGCTATTAACTGCATCCACAATAAATTTTAGACCAAATCGATTTATAAATTTTACCAGAGAGATATTCTCCATGATCTCATTCCTCCTTTTGGTTGTAATTTCCAATAAGATTCTGAACTTAATTTCACCTCTGTTGCCTTTGCAAATCTACAATTCGTCGTGCATCTACCTGCTCCACAACCTCCAATCTCTGAAAAGAACATTAGTTTTCTTTCCCTTCTCCAAAAGCACAACCTCTGCAAATTTATAATCCACCATAACATTCAATTTCCAAAGAGTGTTCTTTGCTTTGATACCAAAATGATAACCTTAGCGGTCAATACCCATAGTATAAGGAACCCTTCAATGTGGTTGCTTTATAAGTCTATAACTAGATTGTCCAAGGATCTCCTAATAACACTCGATCAATATGTTGGTTGTGGAGCCTGATTATCTTCCTGATTCACAAGTCTTTGTTTTTCAGCAGTGTTTATATGCCATGAAGACTTTACACCTTGGAAGAATGTACACTCCTCCACGTGGGGGAGTGTAGGGGGTTACCCCCCTTGCATGGTCCAGGGGGGATATCCCCCCGGATGGGTGCTTCGAGGGAAAGCGAGGGTTTGGGGGCGAAGCCCCCGAAGGAAAAATTTCCTTGTAAATGTATATTGTAATTTCATAGAAAATATGGACCGTTCATTATAAGGTCACAGATCTAACGATAGAAGTTATGTTAGGGTTTTTTTCCATAGAAGGAAACCCTCTTTTATGAGGGAAATTTATTGTGGCTATGTATCATTGCGAATATTGTATTCTGAGTGAGGAGACTGTGAGAGAAAGAAGAGGAAGTTACAATGGGTGTGTTGCAGGTTGTATCCCTTCATTTGCTGGATAATAATAAAGGAAGGATTTGGAAATTTATCTGGTGGATGTAGCCCACACTGGGTGAACCACATATATCTATTTCTCTATTGTATTGTGTATCTTTTGTGTTTTATCTCTGCATTTGTTTTATTTTATTGCTCCGCGATCCTGTTTTTCTAACAACTAGTATCAGAGCGAAAGGTAACTCGCAGGAAAAGAGGGTTCCTGGTTCGAGTGGGAGAAATGGCGAAAGATGGAAAGTTTAGGGTCGATAAATTTAATGGCCAAAACTACCAGTTATGGAAGATGAAGATGGAAGATTATTTATATCAAAAGGATCTATTCCTACCATTGGGTGGAATAGAAAAGAAGCCAATGACCACGAAGGACGAAGAATGGGAGGTTCTTGAAAAAAAGGGACTAGGAACGATACGACTAATCCTGGAAACGTCGGTGACTTTCAATATTTAGAAAGAAAAGACAACGAAGGAGCTGAGGATGCATTGGATAAAATGTATGAAAAACCCTCGATGTCCAATAAGGTATTTCTAATGACGATATTATTTAATATGAAGATGTCAGAAGGTGGGTCTATTGCATATCATTTAAATGAATTTAATACAATTACTAATCAACTAAGTTATGTAAAAGTGGAATTTGATGATGAGGTCAGGGCTCTTCTAATCTTGTGCTCATTGCCAAAAAGATGGAATGGCTTGGTCATGGTTGTAAGTATCTTTGTCTCTGGTTCAAGCAATTTAAAATTTGATGATGTTGTTGGTGTTATCCTTAGTGAGGAAATGCAATGGAAAATCACAGGTGAGACATTAGGTAATGTGTTAAACAAGGAGACCATGGGAAGACAAAAGGAAAGAGGAAAGGGATCAGGGAACTGCGACAATTCTAGGAAGGGAAGATCCAAATCTAGACTGGGAAAGATAGAGTGCTAGAATTGTGGGAAGAAATGACATCTGAAGAAAGACTGCAGAGCTCCAAAGAAACAAAGAGATGGACAACAAGAGAAAAATCAGGAAGCAAATGTAATAGGTGATGTGTTACAAGATTCTTTGATTCTTTCTATAGATAAAATTTATGAGTCTTGGGTAGTAGCTTCAGGGGCTTCATTTCATGCCACACCCCATAGGGAACATTTTCTAAATTATGTTAAATGTGATTTTGGATAGGTTCATTTGGGTGATGATGCACCATGCAAAATTGTTGGAATGGGAAAGGTAAAAATAAAGCAAATGAATGGAAACCAATGTTTGTTGAAAGAGGTAAGACATGTTCCATATCTAAGGAAAAATATAATTTCAACAGGGCAACTGGCAAGTGAAGGATGTATATCCATATTTACAGATAAGGTGGAAGGTCACCAAAGGATCACTTATGATATGAAAATGAGAGAAGGTAAGTACATAGGAAAATGAGAGAAGGTAGGTAATACTGACTCTTCTATCTCTTTATATTCTACATGTGTGGATACAACACTGTGGCATCATATGATTGGACACATGAGTGGGAAGGGGATGCAAATACTTCACAAAAGAAATTTGCTACCAGATCTTAAACAAATTGATTTGGATTTTTGTGAGCATTGTGTATATGGAAAACATAAGAGAGTCAGATTTCTCAGAGTCGGAAAAGAAAAGAAGAGTGAAAGGTTAGAGCTTGTGCATACATATGTATGGGGACCAGCTCATGTATCATCTCTTGGTGGCTCTCGTTATTATGTTACTTTTATTGATGATGCAACTAGAAAAAATTGGGTTTATTGCATTCGGCAAAAATATGATGTTTTTTATACTTTTAAGAAATGGAAATCTTTGGTTGAGAATGAGACAGGAAAAAGGTTGAAGTGTCTCATATAAGATAATGGAGGTGAATATTGTAGCAAGGAGTTTGATGATTAATGTTCATACCATGGGATTCGTAGAGAGAAGACAATTCCAAGAACACCACAAGAAAATGGTGTGTCAGAAAGGATGATCATGACAATCATGGAGCGTGCAAGGAGTATGAGATTGCATGCTGGTTTGCCCTTATAGTTCTGGGAAGATGTTGTAGATACTGTTGTTTAATTAATAAATAGAGGACCTTCAAGCTCTTTGGATGGTGGAATTCCAGAGGAGGCATGAACAGGTAAAAAGGTAAACTATTCTTTTTTGAATACTTTCGATTATGAAGCATTTGTCCATATTGATAAAGAAAATAGAACAAATCTTGAGGCAAAATCCAAGAAGTGTACCTTTATTGGATACAATGTTAATGATTTTGGTTATCGCTTATGGGATTATAAAAATCAAAAAATTATTAGGAGTAGAGATGTCATATTCAATGAGAAGGTCATGTACAAAGATCAGTTGCAGGGAAAGATACAAGAAAAATAAAAATCAGAATACAAAGTGCTTGATGAGATCACTGAAAAAGAAATTCCAAAGGTACTAGAAAATAAAAATGTACAACAACAGGAGCAATAGGTACCTCAAACTCCTGCAAGTGTTGTTAGAAGATCTACCAGGTTAAGTAGACCCCCTAAATGATACTCTCCTTCATTGTATTATTTATTGTTGACCGATTCTGGTGAACTAGAATGTTATGAAGAGGCAATGCAGGTAGACACCAAAAAGAAGTGGGAGGAAGGCATGAAAGAGGAAATGGATTCCTTGGTAAATAACCAGACTTGAGACTTGGTTCAGTTTCCTGCAGGAAAAAGAGCATTGCAGAATAAATGGGTTTACAAGTTAAATGAAGAAGATGGAGGAAAAAAGCGGTACAAGGCTAGAATTGTTGTAAATGGGTTTGCACAAAAGAAATGTATAGATTTTGATGAAATATTTTCTCCTGTTGTTAAGATGACTTCAATTAGGACTATTTTAAGTATCTTGGCAATAGAATATTTTCATCTTGAACAGTTAGATGTAAAAACATGTTTTCTCCATGGGGATTTGGAGGAAGAGATTTATATGCAACATCCATATGGGTATGAGGTCAAAGGGAAGGAAAATTTGGTATGCAGGTTGAAGAAGAGCTTGTATGGCCTAAAGCAGGCTCCAAGGAAGTGGTATTTGAAGTTTGGCAAGTTTATGAAAAAACAAGGTTATATTAGATGTCATTCTAATCACTGTGTTTATTTTAAAAGGATTGAAAATGGAAGCTATATTATCTTGCTATTGTATGTAGATGACATGCTTGTTACAGGGTCTAATATGCAGGATATAAATGTGCTCAAGAAGAAATTAGATAATTCATTTGCGATGAAGGATTTGGGTGCCACAAAGAAAATCCTTGATATGAGAATAACAAGAGACATGAAAAATCACAAATTGACATTGTCTCAGGGTGAGTACATAGAGAAGGTGTTGGAGAGGTTTAGAATGAAGAATGAAAAACCAGTTAGTACACCTTTGGCAAACCATTTAAAATTAACTAAGGAAATGTGTACCGAGACACAAGATGAGATAGAATACATGTCCATGGTCCCTTATTCATCAACAATTGGCAGCTTGATGTATAAGATGGTTTGAAAAAGACCAGATATTGCACATGCAGTGGGAGTTGTGAGCAGGTATATGTATAATCTAGGTAAAGACCATTGGGAGGAAGTCAAGTGGATTCTTAGGTATTTGAGAGGTACTGCTACTCATGCATTATGTTTTGGATGTTCATACATTGTTCTACATGGATATGTTGATTCAGATATGGCAGGTGATAAAGATAGCAGGAGGAGCACCATAGGGTATGTTTTTAATATAGGTGGAACAACAGTAAGTTGGATTTCAAAATTGCAAAAGGTTGTTGCACTTTCAACAACATAAGCAAAGTATGTTATTGCTATAAAGGATAGTAAAGAAATGATTTGGTTAAAAATATTTGTGGAGGATTTGGGAAAGAAGCAGGAGAATGGAAGGTTGTACTGTGACAGTGAGAGTTCCATTCATCTTGAAAATAACTCAACGTTCCATTCAAAGACTAAGAATATACATCTCAGGTACCATTTCATACGATCCGTCTTGGAAGATGGACATTTGAAGTTGGAAAAGATACACAGTATCCAGAATCCTACAGACATGCTAACAAAGGGCGTAACCAGAAAGAAACTGAGTTCCTGCTCAGTTTTAGTTGGTCTTAAAGCATGAAGACAAATATGAGAAATTTTCCAGGTCAAGAAGGATCATAGTCCAACAGATACAACACCGATGGAGTTGTTGAGATCAGTCTCCAAGTGGGATATTGTTGGTTGTGGATCCTGATTATCTTCCTGATTAAGAGGTCTTTGTTTTCAACCGTGTTTATACCCCATGAAAACTTTTCACTCCGAAAGAATGTACACTGCTCCACGCGGGGGAGTGGAGGGGGGGGGTTACCCCCCCCTATAGGGTCCAGGGGACAATGTTCCCCGATGGGGGCTCAAGGGTGAAGCCCCTGAAGGAAAAATTGACTTGTAAATGTATATTGTAATTTCATAGTAAATCTGGACCATTCATTATAAGGTTGCAGATCTAACGGTAGAAGTTATGTTAGGTTTTTTTGCCCTAGAAGGAAACCCTATTTTATGAGGGAAATGTATTGCGGATATGTGTCATTGCGAATATTATATTATGAGTGAGGAGAATGTGAGAGAAAGAAGAGGAAGTTACAACGAGTGTGTTGTAGGTTATATCCCTTCATTTGTTGGATAATAATAAAGGAAGGACCTGGCAATTTCTCTGGTGGACATAGCTCACACTGGGTGAACCACGTATATCTGTGTCTCTATTGTATTGTGTATATTCTGTGTTTTATTTCTGCATTTGTTTTATTTTATTTCTCTGTGATCCTATTTTTCTAACACAACATTCAAACATTCCTCAACTCATCTCTGTCAGAGTTAAATCTATGTAACACAAATATTAATTAAATTCGAGTCCATGAATTGATCACATGAAATGGATCAATTCTCCTTCATTTGCATTATCTACCCTCTAATTGGATCAAACTTGACCCAAAACCAGACTTTCTCCTTAATTAGATTACTTGATCTTGGAATAAACCACAAAGTTCTTGATATGTAGCATGGTAAGGGACAAGAACTTACCTACATCACATATGACTAGGGTCCCAAAATAAAGCGCTAATGCTCATGGCATTATCAATACTTTTCCTGCCTTTCCAAATCGACGGACATGACTTAATCAATCATTAAAATGAACGACTGTCATTCATTTTGGGGGCTAAATTACGACTCAGATCTCCATGCTATGGGGCCTGAAATGTATAATCCTTCGACGCATGTCAATATGTTGGAAAATCGGGATCATTTCAAATCCCAACTTAAGATTAAATCGTGGGCTACTTCTCCATGCAAAATAAACCTCCGCCCTAGATCTTTGATTCCCTAATGGCGATCAACGTTTATGTTTACTCTTGGTCTTGGCACCCAATCTAATGACCGTGTCTTAATAATGAAGTGAGCAGATTGTGAAGGTTCTTCCTTTCCTTTTAAATGTGGATCTGACGGCTTGTACCCTATATAACTTCCGATCCAATGATCATAAGGTCTCCTGGGTTGGACGATGAGATTCTAACCCCAATATGAATCGAATGAATACTGTAGCTTTCACTATCAATATTCTGCGCATACCTGAAACAAGTTATCTTAGCCACATTCACTAAGAAAATGGGATCATCGATCCTTTATAGTGATTGATGATTTTATTGATGGCAAACTTTTGAAGTTCTAGTTCATTTTGTAACTCCTTTTTCTCGGAGTTGCAACAATCATTTGAAATTATTTATGCGAGTAGACTTGAGACTTACAACAAACCTAAGGTCTCACACAGTTCCACAATTATATCAATCTACATAGGATCTTTTACACCTAATCAACACATGCAATGAATTAGAGGCTTCTTCATAGTACTTGAAACATTTTTTTCATTCCTTCATTCATATACACATACTATACATGGATTTACATAAGACTTTCAATGCCTCTTAGCCTGGATCATATTCAAAATGTATCTTTTCCCCTCTCTCTGGCCTAATTATTCCTTCAATTGGCCACCTCGATGCCTTACAGGTTTACAATTAATAATCATCCTGTTATGAAACTAAACATAGCTCAGATCCACAAATTACTCAACAATTCCCTAATATATATTTCAAATCCGCAATTACTCCTAAGACACTATAATCAATCCAACCCTCTCTTGAGATCTGTCTTTATTGAGCATAATCAATTACAAATTATCCAAGAATAGAGAAACAAACCCATTCCTAATATCTCCCTCATATTCAAGAACAATTCCAATTCAATCCTCACTAAACTAATTACATCAACAATTAGGGAAACAATATCATCCCTTTATCAATCTGAGCTTCTAGAACATACTCAAAAACTTAGGAAAATACAACATTTCATTAGGGATCCAACTCCCTTAGTAAACTTTGAGAGAGCCCCTAGGTTTTCTCCTTAGTTATTATATTTAGAATTTCATATGCTCTTGCATCAAATGCTTCACTGAGTATTACAGCCGAAGCATCCCTCAATCCCATTTTAACACAACACAACTATATCTATGACGATCATGGCATATCACATGGTATTCATGTCACACCTATGGCCTTTTCCATAATTTTCTAGCTTGACAACCATCAACTGTCCCTCCATGACAGATCTTTAACCTCACCTGTATCAGATGCAAACAATAACTCATGAGATATCATCATCAATTTCAATCAAACCTTTTCAATCTGTTGTCAATTGATTTTTTTAAAATTTCATTTGTCAATTTTCAGGTATGTTTTATTTAGGATGAGATCCCACAAATATGAGACTACCTTCTCATAGTAGTTTGGATCTTTTATATTCATGAAGCATTGGTCTTCCTTATGGACTTATGATGTTGCCATATCCAAGACCATCCTCCCTGCAATTTCAATCTTCACATGGCCAAACAAATTGTTAGTTCTCATGCACATTACATTTTTATCGCACACTTGCAGTGGTTCACAAACGACTTTAGGAATTATGTATACTAAAAATTAAATAACCTCTATATATCTATTCAGTGATACGAAGTAAAAGGAATTATCATTCCTTACACATGCATTATTTCAACATACATAGATTTTCAAAACACAATCAATTATCATATACCACTAAACCAATATGCCAATGTCCATGGCCACATTTACACACAATGCACCCTTGCATTGATTTCATATTACCATATTCTATGTTAGGCACTTTGTCATGGTGCGTTGGAAATCAACCAACCTTTCACCACATGGATCATGTATTCATATTCATTATTACAACATGAATGTGTTTCCTGCTTTGAGCTAATCATGACATTAACTCAACATACATTATATGAAATTAAAACTTCATATGAATGCATTCAAGCATTCTTTCTTTGTCGACAATCAGGGTGCCAATGTTCCTGTCCACTCAATTCCTTTCTTTACCATTCTTACAATTCGGTTGAAATATTGGAAGGTTCTCCTTCCATAATGGGAAGTCCAATACATGCCCTCTTTCATACAACATACATCTCCTCAATGCATTTAACCAATGTGTTTCTTATGAGCACTTTTGTTCTCAATCATTAATGATTGATCTATGCATTCATGATACATTTGTTCATGAATTTATTGCAAGGAATTCAATCATCCTTGACTGCCAGAGATTCCTCCCTCTGTCATTCAGGTTCTTTTCTTGAATCTCACCCTTCTTGGGTGTCAGTACTGACACATGACACTCAATTAAAATCACATGCATACTATCAAGATATAAAACATTTCAGAAGGGATTCTTACCCAATCCCTTTTCAATTATCATGTCACATGGGCATGAAATATTTATACTTGTCTTGGATGCCAACTCCCTTTTATGATATTACCTCATCCGTGGTGCTTTATGGGGACTCAGAAGGTCCCTTCATTAACCCTTTCTATCAACAACATTTTTGTATTTATCCTCTACATGGGTTTCCTACCATTGGAAGTTGTCTTCCCCAACAACTTCAATCTTTTCCTACACATAACATGCATTATCACATTTAAATCTATATCAATTGTCATGTAAAATCAAAATGCATTTATCATAGCATTTAATTCAACAAAAACATTTCCATATATGTCCCAACATATCTATGTGCACTCTACCACATTATCCTCAATGTGCTCACCAGTGAAATCACACAATATTTCAATTGTTTTGGTATCCTACAACCATCAACATTCTCATGTTGGAATCATCCACACATGACTAACATATCCGTTTCATCATCCCAAAGAAACACAATAAGCAACAAAAAAGGAGACAAGGGATTCTCCCCTTTTCCAACTCCTTTGCACAATCTACAACCTTCATCTCAATTGAATTATTTCCAAGGCCTCACTGCCTTTGCATATCACGGCTTAACCAATATCATTCATTTAAACATATTTGTTAATTTGTTTTCCTTGGCTTTCACAATTTTTATTTTAAAGAACGCAACTATGTTAAACAAATGAGAGTTTTAGAGTGAGAAAAGTGTTCCTCCTTTTCTCCTTATTGTCTCTTGCAATCTATCCCCTTTGGGATTCTCCTGCTCTATCCTTGAGCAGTCTTAGTCAATTTCATATTGACCTTTCCTCGATGTAACATCATATTACAACACCAAAAATAGCTCAAAATTCAATTATGAGTCAATGCATTCTGCACTTTCACTAAACAAAGTCAGGATTGTCAAGGTCCTGTCACATGAAAGTCTTCCACTAATGCGTTATATTTTATAATTTTATCTAAGATTCTTTTATAAATAGAATTTGCGGCCCATTGTCTAGTTATCCAAGTAGCCAATTAATTACGTGGCTCTATTATATTGACAAATCTCTTTACACAGTTCCTCCACATAGAGCTTCTTCAACATGCAACTTTCCTTGTTGCATATTCCTCACTTTTTGATCCAAAAAGATATTTTAAGACATTGGTTAAGTTTTAAAGAACGAGTTCATTAACGATTTAGGAATTTAAGAAAGAGGAAGAAATTAATGATATAACATGGTAGCCATAATAAGAAATGCAGATCTGAAAGTAAGCACAAAGAATCAGCAAACCATAACAACAAAGTTGTTAACGGAGTTCGACAAGATTGCCTACGTCTCTGAGCCTTTGTCTTAGTGGATGAGGCTTTCTTATTTCTCTTCAATGCTTCAAAAGTACATCAAAAAAGTGTCAAATGGATTACAAACTGATCTGGTTGTGTTCTTCTCAACCTCAAGAACCAAACACAACTGATGACACTAAAATCGGTTGAGCGAAGCTCTCATAATTGGCTCACAAAGTTCCTCTCCTCAATGGCTTCCCTACATAAAAATGACTTTGGCGTCCTTGGGACTTTCTCATAACGAGATAGAGTTTCAAAAGATCTTCTTCACCATGTCGAAGATGGTAAAGGTTTTATATGATGATTAATTGGAGTGGAAGAGACCGATTCAGGGTGAATCTTCAAAATCCAAAAGTGAAGAAGGAGAGGATCCTCCTAAACCTCTTCCTTCACCTCCTTCTTCTCCATGCCAACAACCAAGGGCTGAGTTTTGGGGACCAAAGACCAGTGCACCGGCTAGCCCAATGGACACATGACAAAGACCCATGCGACTAGGGTCCCGGATGAAGGGGGCCATGCCAAAATATGTGTGAATTTTTGGGTTTTTGACTTTATGTTATGATTTTATTGGATTTCAGCTTGATTTTGGAAGATTTTGGTCATTTTTGGGAGATCTGGAGCCCTTTTTGAGGCTAGATCTTGGGAGGAAGTTGGGAGGATGTTACCAAATTCAAACATATATAAACTAGAGGTTCTTTGCAGCCTTAGACAAGTTCAAAAGAGGAGAAATGTTGTAGAATTATGAAGCCAAAGTTATTTTTATGCAGGGAAGCCATTGAGGAGAGGAACTTTGCAGGCCAATTCCGGGAGCTTCGCTCAACCGATTTCGGTGCCGTCAGTTGTGTTAGATTCTTGAGATTGAGAAGAACACAACCATACTAGTTTTTAATCCATTTGACATTTTTCTGATGTAATTTTGAAGCATTGAAGACAAATAAGAAAGGCTCACCCACTGAGACAAAGGCCCGAAGACGTAGGCAATCTTGCCGAACTTCGTTAACAACTTTGATGTTATGGTTTGTTGATTCTTTGTGCTTACTTTTAGATCTGCATTTCTTATTATGGATGCCATGTTATATCATTAATTTCTTCCTTTTTCTTAAATTCCTAAATGGTTATTGAACTCATTCTTTAAAACTTAACCAATGTCTTAAAAAATATTTTCAGATCAAGTGGTATCAGAGCAGGTTGAAGATTGGTTTTTGAGTTTGCATGATTACCAGGGAAAAACTGAATCATGGTGAAGGTGAGCTTGTTGAAGAGAATCTTGAGATTGGTTCGAGAAAGAGGACTCCTCAAAGTGAGAATATTGCATCAGAAGAGAGACTTTCTCATAACGAGATAGAGTTTCAAAAGACCTTCTTCACCATGTCGGAGATGGTAAAGGTTTTTTATGATGATTACTTGGAGCGGAAGAGATCGATTCTGGGTGAATCTTCAAAAGCCAAAAGTGAATAAGGAGAGGATCCTCCTAAACCTTCTCCTTCACCTTCTTCTT
>WSFP011388779.1:0-28398 GCA_009831015.1 Picea engelmannii | reverse complement strand
GTTCGGAATACCACCTTTCCCCAAAAAACCACTTTCCCCAAATTTTTCAAAACCGCCCATTTTTTGTCTGTTTGACACCTCATCTTGCGAAGCGGATTCTGGGCAAACCAAGATGAAATTTTAAAAACCGAAAGAGTATTTTGTTCATCACAGGATGAAGAACAAAAACCTCTCCCTAGTTTGGCAAAGTTTCCACCATTTGGGATAATCAAAGATGTATTTCAGCCTTAGTTTTCGGATTTCTGGTTTTCTTGTTATAGTCCAGATTTTGCGAGAGCTGTTTTGGCGAGGTGGAGATGAAATTTGAGAAACTGAAGGAGTTTTTTGTCCAGAACATGCCCATATACAATAACCTCCTTCATTTGTTTCCCAGGTGTCATAATTAAAGAGAAACAAATGTCTGTTCAAGCCCCTTTTTTGCAGAAATTTGTCTTGTCTTTCATGGCGGACAGTTCTAGATTTTTGGGGATTTCTTGCTAATTTTGGCCAAGGTGGTTGAATTCGACCTCGGGAACCTAAGGCGAGTCTTGTTTATATATTTTATGGAATCAAATGTGCAGGGGGGGATCAGTCAGGGACCATTTAATCTTGTATCAGAGCTCACAGAGCTTTCTGCATTTTCATCAATTCAATAATACAGTCGCAATGATTACATGATTCTTGTGTCAAAACTATTGGTGAAGTGCTCCTCCTATAATTTGTTTCCTTTGTTTCCATATGTTTTCTTTCCTTATTATCTGGCAGAAGTTTATGAGAAGAATTTGTTGAAAGATACACTTTGTTTCTAGTTGTGGATAATATTAATGTTTTCTTCTGATATTCAGTGGCATCATTATTCATTGCTCTATTTCTAAATTGATCATTTATTTTTCCTCCTCTTTCACGTCATTTAATTTTACCAAATCCAGTAATTTTCCTACCTTTCCCTATAAGTTTGTCTATAGAACTTGTTTTTTATTGAACTTCAAGCAGTGACTCCATAGCCCATGGTCTCTCTTCTCTGCCCCTACCCAATTCTTAAAAAAAAATCCTATTTTGCATAACTAGCCTAATATCCTTTTTCAAAAAAATCTATATCAAACAGAGAGATCCCTCTCTGAGTCTTGGAGGGATATATCCAAGACTCAAAGTGGTTTTGATGTTACCTCTGTGACTGCCCCCATAGACTTGGGAAAAATTACAGAGTGCTAAAAGAATGGCGACCATACTGGGGAACTTTCCCCAGTAGTGCACTTCAAGTTTCAGATCTGATCACTGATGGTGGACAGTGAGAAGACACAAGAAGGATTATATCATTCACCTGGTGACTCCAATCAGCTCTAGATAGTGCCAACTCAAAGACTCCACTGGAGGTATAACCTAAAGAATGGCCAAGCAACCTAGAAAGACCAGGTACTCAAGCTCAAATTTCATTCAAGACATCTTTGGTTTTATTTGCAATTATGTTTTGTCTTATTCTAAGCCTGATCAAAAGTATATTGCTGAAGATTACATTGATCATCTTCAAATTAATGAGCCTCAAGAGATCATATCCCCAATTTTATATTATGTACATACTCATACACCTGTGCACATCCCAAATGCACCTGTAGAAATCCTAGTGAGACATAAGCCTCCTGCTTTATCTCCTACTCTTGCTAAACCTTCAAATGGTTGTAAGCCTCTTGCTTCACCTCCTATACCTACAAAAATCCTAGACAGATACAAGCCTCTACATTTGCCTCCTTTTCTCCATGACCTCCCTATCAATTACATCAATAATTTGCCCAGTTTTGATGGAGAAAATGTGAAAATCACTGCTGAAAATCATATCCAAAGTCTTGAGGATTTTCTTGAGGTAGAAGATGACAATGTCTACATCATAATTTTTTCCCTATCATTGCAAGGTAAATTCAAGAATTGGTTTAAGAATCTTCCAAATGAAAGCATTAGTAGTTTCCATCAGTTTGTAAAAAATTTCTTAGATCGATGGGTGATCATGAGAAATATCTATCTCATCCTAGAAGAATATGGCGATTTGAAAAGACAACCAGGGGAGACGGTATCTCAGTTTTCAGCAAGGTTCAATAAGATATATCATGCAATTCCTGCTAATATAAGACCACCCCCAGGATCAACTCACTTGCATTTCCCAGATGCCTTCGATCGTGAGATGGCATTCCAATTAAGAGAATGGAACACTGCAACCCTTGAAGAAATGAAAAAGATTGCAGTTGACATAGAAGCTAATTTGCTACACAAAAGGTCCAAGCTAAGAGCAGAGGAAAAGGCAAAAACTGAAAATAAGCGGATGACATCCTCAGAAGTGAAATTGGACATTCTAGCCAGCACCATGGAAGAGATGATGCAGAAGATTAGCATAAGAGAAAAACTTGATGTTCAAAGACATAATGTTCCATTGATTTCAGAGAAAGAAAAGGTCATCTTTCCCAAACATTTTGTAGCTCACCCTTGGTACCATGGTTTGGATAATGATTATTTCATGTATTCCATTCACCATACAGTTGAAGATGAAGTTCAAAACTAGAGGGTGGTGGAAATTTCTCCTGACATGGTATGCATGTTCAATGGCATTTCATACATGGATGATTTACCCAAGTATGATCAGTATGATGATGATCATAAGGATGAAATAGATGTTGACTATTCAAAGCAATCAACTGCATGTCGTTGGCAGGAAGAAGATCAATTACAACTCAGATATGACAATCATCCTCTGCCCAAAAATCATGACAGCGATGAGGAAAAATCTTTGCCCTTATGTTTCTCATCTTTTCAATTTCTGAAAAGAAACTCTAGGCAAGTTATAAATAGTGAAGACAAATGTTTTTATGATGAGTTAGTAAAGGATGTCATTGATAACATGGGACCTGTTTTAGACCCAAAATCACAGTCACTAATTTCCCTTGATTTTCGAAGTCCAGATGGAATTCTAGAGCTAGAAACAAGATTTGAAACAGTGGAATGTAATTCTGTCCCATTATATTATGATTCATTTCAAATTTTGAAGGAGACTCTTGAACAAGTGTTGAAGGATAAATACATAAAAAGTCAGGAAATTTCATTTGAATCAATGCAACAGTCTTGTCAGTCTTTTCAGGATCCAGTAGTTGATCGGTTGGATGACCTGTGGGGTCAAAATCATTCTTCATTCACCAATCATGAGCTGAAAAGTTTTTATGATATTGACATGATCAGGTAGTCAGTTATAGGGGTGTGTTCAACAGAAGCATCATTTCAGAACCCATCAGAAATGTTGCAGCCATGTCTGGAAGTGCATGAATATGCAAATAACATAACTAAAACATCAAATCATGAAGTTGAGTTGGTTAAATGTGAATATTTAGTAATAGGTCAAGTTTATCTTAATCCAGTGGCTATTTATATGGAGAAATTGTTCATTACAGCGCCACAATGCATTCCCAGTATTTTTGTTATGTGTCGTGCTTATCAAGCCCCTTGTGATGAGGATCAGGATGGAAAGAATTTCATGATTCCTATGCAAGTTCTATTTCTGATATTGTTTGAAAACATTGAAAGAGAAAAGTTGTTAGAGAAGTTGCTTGACTGGCTGCATTGGCATTATTGTATCATTTAGAACGACAAAATTATCAGTAGCATAGGGTAGGTAGGAGAATGTGAATAAGCTCAGCATTATGAGCATCTATTTTTTAGCAGTGTTCATTTTGATTTGGTTTTAGTTGCAAGATCAAAATAGGTACAGGTTGCAGAATAAGATTTTGGGATCATCCCAATGGATAAAGCATTGGTCTGCATGTTCAGAGTTCAGTGGTTCTTGACACCTCCTGAAAGAGCTTCCATCCCCAAGTGGAGCCTATTTTAGAGTCCTATAATCATAGGTAACTCGATTCTTCAATTGTTGATTTGGCATTGCCCCGGTGATGAAGACTTCTGTCTCGATTAACCCTTTTTTCCCCTCCATCCATTTCGCTCGATCCTCCATCACCCTGCTGCATCCTTCATCCACTGTTGCACCCTCACTCATTTATCCTTTTAACCCATTAACTACGTCCCTCTCGCCACTCATCCCTGCATCAATAAACAAACTTAGGATAATAAAATTATTGGTTAGTTTAATAAGGTAATTGACCGTAAATAAAAGATAAGATTAATTAATAATATTAGAAATTAATTAATTAATTAAGTTAATTAGTAATAAGGCCAGCAAAAAAATTAGTGTAGTTAGAATAAGTTAGACTTGTTAATAATAAATTTATCATTAACTAATTAATTAATGATGAATAATTAAGTGAGTTGTTAATAATTAGGTTATTTTGTTAGAATAAACATTAATCAAAAAATAAAAAACAATTAATATTAAAAAACATACAAAAAAAATACAATAAAACAAAACACGTAAACAAAAACGTAATATATATAAAAAAAGAAGAAGTAATAATTAAAAACAAAATATCAAAAACATGTAATACATATAAACTTAAATAAAACAAATTATAAAACATTAAAAAGTAAAAACAAATTATAAACATATTAAAATAAAACAAAATGTCAAAAAAAAAATAAAGTAAAAATATAATGTGCACCTTTTGCACATATCCCAAAGCAAATAAATCAAAGTTCATAAAAAATTTCGGACCCCCCGTGCTTTTTGAACTTTAAAGGGGCGGGGGGGGGGTTGATAAGTGGTATTGGGAGGGACACTTGTCACCTCCAGGTGATTTCATACCCCCCTCCCCTTCCCAATACCACTTACCACCTCAGAGGGGGGTCCGGAATACCACCTTTCCCAAAAAAAGCACTTTTTCCCAATTTTTCAACACCACCCATTTTTTGTCTGTTTAACACCTCATCCTAAGAAGCGGATTATGGGCAAACGAAGATGAAATTTTAAAAATCGAAATATTTTTGTGTTCATCACGGGTTGAAGAACAAAAACCTTTCCCAGTTTTTGCAAAGGTTCCACCATTTGGGATAATCAAAGCTGTGTTTCAGCCTCATTTTTCGGATTTCTGGTTTTTCCTGTTACAGTCCAAATTTTGTGGGAGTTGTTTCGGCGAGGTGGAGACGAAATTTGAGAAACTGAAGGAGGTGTTTATCCAAAACATGCCCATATACAATACCCTCCTTTAGTTTTTACCCATGTATCAGCATTAAAGAGAAACAAATGTCTGTTTGGACCCCTTTTTGGCAAAAAATTGTCTCGTCTTTCATGGCGAACAATTCCATATTTTTGGGGATTTGTTGCTATTTTTGGCCAAGGTAGTTGAATTCGACCTCGGGAACCTAAGGAGAGTCTTGATTATATATTTTATGGAATCAAATGTGCAGGGGGGGATCAGCCAGGGGCCATTTTTAATCTTGTATTAGAGCTCACAGAGCTTTATGCATTTTCATAAATTCAATAATACAGTTGCAGCGATTACATGATTCTTGTGTCAAATCTATTGGTGAAGTGATCCTCCTATAAATTGTTTCCTCTGTTTCCATGTGTTTTCTTTCCTTACTATCTGGCATAATCTTATGAGCAAAATTTGTTGAAAGATACACTTTGTTTCTAGTTGTGGATAATATTAATGTTTTCTTCTGATATTTAGTGGCAGAATTCTTCATTGCTCTATTTCTAAATTGATCATTTCTTTTTCCTCCTCTTTCATGTCATTTAATTTTACCAGATCTAGTAATTTGCCTACATTGCCCTGTAAGGTTGTCTGTAGAACTTTTTTTTGATTGAACTTCACACAGTGACTCTATAGCCCATGGTCTCTCTTATTTGCCCCTACCCAATTCTTAAAAAACAATCCTATTCTACATAACTAGCCTAATATATTTTTTCAAACAAATCTATATCAAAAAGAGAGATCCCTCTTTTAGTCCTGAAGGGATAGATCCAAGACTCGAAGTGGTTTTGATGTTACCTCTGTGACTGTCCCCAGAGCCTTGAGAAAAATTACAGAGTGCTAACAATAGGGATATCAAATTTCTCAATACATTTTACCCTACATTGTAGGAGAAGACAGACACTAAGTTGAAGATATATACAACATTTCATCCATAGACATATGAGTGGAAAGAAGTATTCAATGGGAATTTGGTGCAACTTTTAAGGGGTTATAATTAGAAGCATTCGAAGACTTGGGATGAAAAAATTATCTACATACAACAATATTATAATAGACCAATCCACACTTCTACTAGTAAGTAACCTTTTGAAACTTGCTTTGGGTATCTGCCACCTTCACTCTTGGATGTTGTATATGGACAGTAAGGAGGACTGAGGGAGGACCTAACATGAGATGCATTGAGATTAGATTTTCTTTTTAGAATATTAGGAAAATACATTTGCAAGTATATGAGACACTAAAGAAGTCACAGAAAAAATGCAAGGCTACACATGATCAACATAGAACCAATAAGTCATTCAAAGTGGAAGATAGAGTTTGGTTATAGTTGAACAAGTAAATACTACAATGTCCTAGTACGAATATCAAGGCTATACGATTGGACAATTTTAGATGTTGGGTAAGGTAGGAGATAATGCCTATAGACTCATTCTACCCAAAAACATGCACATTTACTCAATATTGAATGTGGATAATATCAAACTCCATGATCCTTCCATGTTGGATCATGAGGAGGAGATAGTACTACCTTCCATAAAGGACTTAGCACCATAGGTTCAAACAAAGTTGGAAGAGGGCACAATTTTTCAGAAGAAGGTCATAACTATAATACAAGGGTAACTCGACCTTTGGCATATTGAGTTGAAAGGAAAACTTCCAGGAAAAGCAAAGTGGTACTCTAGGGAGAAGGTAGAGGAAACATTTCCTCACCTCATTCAATAAATATTTTAGGGACCAAAAGACTCCCTAAATGGGGAGTTATGATCCATATTGGATGATTATATTAATTTTCATCTATCTAAATGCTTTTAGAGTGAAAACAATTAGAAGAATCAGCTTGTAGGGTCATTTCAATGACAAGTCCTAGTTTGGAAAATTTGGGTTTCAAACCTTCTCGATCCATTTCGAGGCACCAATTGACATTTGTTTGTTTCAAAATTTCCTAGCATGAGAAATAACCCCTTAACTCTATGCTAAACATTGATACGTTTCCAACGGTGCAACAATCATGCCAATTGAAGCTCGTATTAAGAATTTGTGCCTCCCACAAGTTGACCTACCGTGTTGACCACCATAGTACAAGTGGACACCATGTCATCCCTTATTACACAGGAGTATGGGGCTAGCCACATATGGAATTTCAATAGTATTTTATAAGGTCCAAAACCTTATCACAATTGATGGTTGAGGAAGTCAAAAACCTAACCCTAGATGGCTATCAGGTGATGTAAAATATCGATCTACTAGGAGGAGAAGGTGTTCCATTATTCAACATTGTATTTGTTCCATAGTTAAGGAGAGAACCTACAAGTGGAATTTTGAGAGAATAATTGAGGAGGAGAGATATTGTAGCATCCATACATGCCATAGTGTCAAAGGAAACTCTGCAAAGAGCGCCTCTTCCTTTGTACTTTCATTTGAAGAAAAGAGAGTAAAGTAGCCTCACCTTCTAGATGGGTTTTCTACCATATTGGATTTCCCAAATTATATCTTGTGTTTATTTGTAAATAATGTGTGGTGTTTTTTTCTCTATATTTTTTTCATTTCAACTATTTCATACATTTAAAGAAGAAAACCAATAATTAAAGAATCTAAGATCTCAAGGAAATTAACCTTACAGTAAATATTTCAGTATTTTGTTAGATCTGTTGTGAGAAAATATATAGTGGAATATCCATGCATTCTTATAGATAATATTGGTATCAAAGAATATTTTCTTGGGGAATTTGTGGACTGTTATAGGGATCTAGGAATTAGTTTAAGAAGAAATTCATAGAACCCTAGCCATGGTCGATGAGTCTATTCATAATAATAGTCGAGATCTAAAAGAGGAGTTATTTTTTAGGCTGGAAGAGAAAGTCACTGACATATATTATCATATGTCCCTCCTCACAGTGGCTCTATCAAGTAAGCTTGGACCATTTTCAAAGAATCTAGAGGCTTGAAATTAGATATTGGATCAGACGGGAAACTGGAGATAGCGAAGACCTAGAAAAGGATTCATGAAAAGAACTCGAGAAAGAGAAGTTGAGTTCCAATACCACAAACCCTTCATAGTATTTATTCAATATGGAAGAAAAAGTGGGCATAATTCCATACCAAGGTGAGATCAATTCATTAAATTGAATGACTAGTTGCAACAACTTGAAGTTTATCTCAAGATTCACCATATAGATGAAAAATAAAAGATAGAATTTTCTAGATTGAAGTTAGAGGGCCATGCTTTAATCTTGTGGGAAATCCATATGGAAACATAGAGACTGGAGGGTAATATACTAGTAAATAAGTGGGAGGATTTCAAAACCCTCATTAATTCCTAGGTCTATTCTATTGGGTATGTAGAGGACCAATGTATCTGTTGGCAATACTTTAGGCAAAGGAAAGGGCATAGTGTATACGAGTACACCACCAAGTTTAGAAACATGGTCATCATGCTAGGTATCTCTCCTAAGAAACTAAATGTATTCCTCAAGTATATGGGAGTAATACATAGTCATCTATGAAAGCAAGTGATGATTTTCAAGCCAAGGAAAGGGGACGAGGCATGTGTATTGGCACAATACCTACAAAAAATGAGCCACAATAAAGGGAAACCAATAAGTTCCAAGAATAAAGAAAACTAAGAAGTTTCTAAGGAGGGGAATAAGTGGAAAGGGGGGAAGGATAAGAATATGACAACGACTACACATCAATATCAGGATCCTAGTAGCTATTGTGCCCCTTGAAATATTGATGGGAACATTGACGAAACATGTTAGTAACTACTTATGGTGATGAATACCAAGAACCACAAGAAAGATGAAAAGAAAAAAAATATTTTATCCACAAATTCTAGCAATTAGGTAAAAAGAAACTTCTATGCATATGAGAAGATTGTATGCACATCAATGCAGAAGTAGGTGACTCTATGTATCGTTCATCATGAGGCAAAGAAGGAGATGACCAAAATATTCCACATCAAGATTTAGGTCAAAAAGACCAAGATAGATGCTTTGTTTGAATTTGGTTTATGGGATAATATCATAGCAATGAATCTATTCAACAATATTGGATTGGAGGTTTGCAAACAACCTATCACATATCCATTGGGATGGGTAAAAACGATTACAGAGATCAAGCTAACAAAAAAGTGCAAGATTAAATTTGTTGCAAGTGTTGATTTTATGGATGAAGTGGAATTGGACATAGTATCTCTTGACGTATATGTATTAGTTTTTTAAAGAACCTAAATGTACATGAGGGATGGAATCTTCATGTGGAGATCCAACCAGTACCAACTAATCAAGGATGGGAAGTCCTGCATCATAAACGCTCATAAAGGTAAGTCAAAGATCTTCTTGGTAAGTGTTAGCCAAGCGAATAAGTTGATTAGTTCAAGTAGGAAATATATTTTAATTTTATTAAGAGAAAATCATACTAAGGATGAGTCGATAAGAGTGAAGGAACCATTGGAGGGGTGTATTAAAGATAATAAACATCAGTTGGAGGAGTTTCTATAGGTATAGAGAGGAGTGTTCCAGGAGCCTAAAATTACATCAACTAAGAGGAAAGTGGAGCACTAAATAAAATTATTTCCACACTCCACATTTCAAAATATTTTGTTTTATATATAGTCTATTCTAGAAACAAATGAAGTGAAGAAGTAGTTTCAGTAGTTGTTGAAGTAGCGTGTGATTTTACCAAACACCTCTCCTTGTAGGTCATCTATTATAATGGGACCTGGTGAATGTTGTATCTACTACAAGTAATTGGAGAATATTACGCTAAAGCATCGATACCCTCTACCAAGGATCGATGATCTGTTAGAGTAGTTGCAACATGAAAAATATTTCCCTAATTTGGATCTCAAATCAGGATACCTCTAGGTACGCGTCAAGGAAGAAGACGCATAAAATACTTCCTTCAAGACAAGGAAAGGTTTGTATGAATGGTTAGTCATGCCATTTGGTTTATTTAATGCACCAACTACATTAATTATGAGACTAATGAATGATGTATTACACCCATATCTAGATTCATTTGTTATAGTCTATTTGGATGATATATTGGTTTATAGTGCTACCTACGAGGATCACATCTCACATCTCATGTAGATGTTAGAGACTCTAAAGAAGCACCAAATGTTATCTAAACTCAAGAAATGTGAGTTTTCTCAATGGTCTTTGGTCTATTCGGGGTATGTGATCGGTCGAGGTGAGCTCAAGATTGGTCCCAAAAATATGGAGGCCATCATGAAGTGGTTACTTTCTACAAATTTCAATGAAGTTAGGAGTATTTTTTTGGAAACAGAGTACTTGTGGAATTTCATGGCTTCATTTTCAATAGTAGTTGCACCACTCCACTATTGAAATTATGCTTATACTGAGACAGAGGGGTGAATTGGTATAATATACTTTTCCATTTATTTAACCATTCATCAATCATTCATTAAATGAGAAACAATAATCACATATAAACTATAATCACAATGCATAGAGTTGAACATGGAAACCCAATCAAAAAAAAAAAAAAACCTTATCTTTATAAAATCATGTAGGCACCAACCTATTATTAGAAATATTGTAGGAAACAACCTATTAGCATATTTATTTTTTAGTAAAGTTGGGAGTTTTTTCAGAGTTTGTAAAGTCATAACTTGGTCTTGGGAAGACCAAGGCATTCCTAATTGACTCTTGGTGTGTGTGTGTGTGTTTTGTTTCATGGGCCGGTTCAAAGGCCTTAGGTCATTGATCAAATGAAGGATAAGATGTATGTCAAAGTCGATTCATAAGTCTAGGAAGGAAATTCATGTTAAAGGCATCATTGATCATCATCACATATGATGAGATTAAAAAAAGGGTAACGATCACATATCATGTCATTTATACCTTGGAAACTGAAAATATGTGTGCACTGTAAAAATTTGATGCAAATGTTACCTGAAACAACTTGGGAAGTCTCATCACCTAAAACAGGGACTTTCCCTTTCAAAATATCTCCCTATAAACTCATGCATGCATATTTTCCACCTTTTGTCCATTTGCATGCATCGTCGACCTATGATCATCCATTTTCCTCTCAAAGCAAGCTTCAAAGAACCCTTTGCTACACAACCCAATTTTCTTTCTACACAAACTCTGTGCAAGCTCTCTCACTATGCAAACTCTATTGTAGGTGTTTTTTCTACGCATTCATTGTTCACTTGTTTTTGTTGTGTAAAAATAGTAAGTCTCTTTTTTTCCATGCTAGCATACCTTCTCAAAAATCCTTCCTCTCATTTAGTGAAATCTCTTAACACTAAATAGAGAAAAACCTAACCCCCATGTTTTGTTGTGTAAATTGTCCACCTGATTTTTGGTACAGAATATAAAAAGGAAAGAAATTTCACTGAGAAAGAAAAGAAGGTCCTTGAGGTTACAAATGAAAATTGATGAAGAAAGAAAAGATAAATTGAACCTTCTTGCTGAAATGACAGAGATATGAGTGAAGAAGCCTTACAGTTTTTTCTTTTTGGATATGAGGTCATCCCAATTTTTTGTTTAAGTCATAGAATTTGTGGGAAGCATGCATTTTATGTTGGAGAAATGTTTTCACAAGGGTGACAACATAAAACATTTCCTGGGCACAGTTGGTTTTTGACTGGTAAATTGTCATACATAGCACTTGCGTAGCGAGTTCTCTCTACACAAATTTTGTAGAATCACATGATTAAAAAGGACAACATGAGGTGAATGGAAAATGATTTTTGAGGCAAACACAGGTCCCCAATTAATTTTTTTGACTTGGATCTGCATGAATTACAACAAAATGGAGTTTTCTACTCAATTGTTGTAGGTTTCAGTTACACGGTGTGCACGCTACGCAAATGAAAATTTTGCATTCAACCTCAAGATAATTCCTTGAGAAAATGGAGAGTATTTTGGAAAAAACCAGAGAGGTTTTTTCAAGAATGAGCTAAATAAAAAAAACCTTTTTCATATTTTACACAGGTGTCATAGTTTGAGAGATTCCGAGGATCTGGAGAATAATTTTTGAAAACCAAAAGAGGTTTTTGTCAATAACAAACCCAATAACAAAAGAATCATTTATTTTTACACATGTGTTATTATTTGGAAGATATGAAATTATCTTCGAGTCATATTTTCCAGAATTTTGCAAAGCCATATTTGCTGACAAAGTTCTAGAATCTTTGAAATTTGACTTGATGGTCCTCCAACTCAGCAAGGTGGATCCAAAATTGATATGGATATTGAATCTTTCATACTCTCCTATCAGATCCCATAATTTTCTCTTCAGTTGGCACATTTTTAGTTGGTCAAAAATAAAACTCTAAATAGTAGGATATGAGCAGAGTTTTGGCAAATATTTGTTCATCACCTATTGTAACAACTCTGTATTTTTGGAAAATATGGATTTCAACCTCTTTATGCTAGAATATGATATTTATCTCTATAATTGATAAATTTGAAGGTGCAAAAGGGGGGCGAGTGGGCAGAAAGTACAATCATTTTTATCCTTATTGTAATATTCTCTTAATATGAATGAAATACAAATGTAGAAGTCCTGAACTTTTTATGAAAAAGATTCTAATGGTGGTGGTATGAAATTTGTACTCTAATATTTGTATGTACTTCTTGTGTCCTTATTTTCATCTTCATTTTCTTATGTTTAAATTGGATAATTAAAGGGTCTAGAATTCATCCAATGATGCTTTAGACTCAAGTGATTTAAACTTTGTTTCTCTTCTTAAATAGGTCAGAATTCATCTTTCATGGTGCTCTAATTTTGTTATACGTTTCTTTTCCTCTTACATCGTACACAACCAAACTCAAAACTGAAATCTCATCACCTAATTTATCCTTTGTTCCTCTGGAAAGTTCTACCTACCAGTCATTGTTTTCATTTGTTTTCAGGGATTGACTCCATTTCCAAATGGTACTTTTTCTCTTGCTTGTCCTACCATATCTTTAAAACAAAAACAAAAACAATCTTATATCAAAATATGACCTATGAGTGTTATTATTGTATAATTCTTGAGTGTGAAAGAATTTTGATTTTTGAGAGAGCCCTCTCTAATCGTATAGGTATGAATACAATCTAAAGTTGGTTGAAATAGTTACCTTGGGGTTTCTTTGATAAAACCCAAAGAAAATACCAAGTGATAACACAACCTATTGGAGACACCAATATCCTTAACTTAGCACCAACTCAGCACGATGTAGGCACCAACCTACTAGAGACACTAATATCCTCAACTGCGAACTAACCTAACAACACCTATAGGTACCAAACTATTGTTACAATATTTGTAGGAAGAAACCTCCTAGAGACACCAATCCCCTCACCTGAGAACTAACTCAACAAGATATGTGTGGAAACCAATCCAATATATTAATACATATAGTACTTATGACTTCACCTGCATGCTTCATTCCAAATACAATCCTTCAAACCCTAGTCATATGTATCTTTCATGCCCTAGATGTCCTCATAACATCATTCCATAATATAATCCCTGACAACAACATCACAACCTCATAATAGCGCACATGGCAACATGACAGTGATGAAAACATCACAACCTCAGAATAAAGCACATGGAAACATCATAGTGATGAAAAAATCATAACATCTAAATAGTGCATATGACAAAATCACATTGACGACAACCTAATAATAGTGCACACGACAACATCAAAGACCTATAGTGCACTTTGAAAACAAGAAAGACCCCAATAAACACTTTAGACTTCTTTTGCACACTTTTATATACCAAAACAACACCACAACACCTTTAGCGTACCTCAGAATTGATATCTCTCTTGGTTTCTCTACAAATGTGCACATATGTCTTGTATTTATAGAAATTATGTCCCCACTTTCTGGGTCAACTTGTAAATATTGGTTGAGTCGACCTCAATTTTCTGGCTAAGTTGTCGGACGAAAAAATTCATATCTCCTCATTCCTAGGGTGTTATGGGGAATTCCATATTCCATTGGAAAGGTACAGGAATATGGTTTCCAATTATATAAATCATGTTATCATTTGACATAGGTATGCACAGTAAAACTTCCTTCAAAGATAGGGTATCCAAACTGACCATCAAAAATCCAAAACTAATACTTTCAACAATCTCCATCTTGATAGCTTTGCCTTGGAAATATGTAGTCTTGTAATATTTATATTGGACATTCGTAGACTCCCTTTATATTTTACATCAATGAAAACAATATTTCCAACAATCTTCCCCTTTTTCATTTACGAAAAACCTTAATAAATTATGATACTCCCCATGTCTGCAAATTTCCTTATGTGTGTAATTCTTCCTATGTCTGAAAATTATCCCCCTTTCACATCAATGGAAAAGGGATAATACCTCTAATACTGTGCTTCCCTTTACTAACAGGATGAGAGAGATATCACTACCATACAACATTTTTATCCTTTGGATTTATCGAGTATGTATACATCTCTTGAGGTTTTGTTTTAATTTTCCGCTAATCTTCCTAAAGTTGTTTTTCTTATCTCAGACCCTTTAGAATGAAATATGAGGTTGTAACCTTGATCACACATTTGGCTAAAAATGATAAGGTTATGCTTTAACCCTTAAACATACAATACAATATGTTTCTTATTCTTTCCATTATCAAGACTAACAATACCTTTTCCGAGTATCCATGCAGAAGCCTTATCTCCAAAAGTAACACTTCCTCCTTTTTCTTCCTTCAAGGTGAGAAACTTACAATGGTCCCCTGTCATGTGTTTTGAACATCCACCATCAATGTACTATTGGTTCCATTCATTTTGAGCATAAAGTACAAGTCCACATTCTTCCTTCCTTGGTTCTTCTTGCTTCCTTTTCCACACCCCAGTGTATTATTCATTTCATCCCTGTTTTTTTTAGGATAATTTATCATGTTGCTTCTATAGTCATGTACTATGTTCCCATAGTTACTGCATTTATAACATTCAATATCAAGTGGAGAAAAAAATAAATTGTTGTTTCTGTTAGAAAACCCATGAGAACTTCTGGTTTTGTTTCTCACATAATCATCCTTTTAGTTTTTGTAAGAAGCTTTATTTATATCTCTCACATAATCAATTCTTTTATAAGCTCTACAATCTATTGCTTTATGACCAAAATTATTGCAAGAAAAACAATAGCCAAGAAATAGATTCTGGTATCGGTTTGTGAAAGGTCTTTTTGGTGGAACAACTCTTATAAACTCATTCTTATTGTTCTTGTGAGAAGAATCAAGTTTTTGTTGGTCATAATTTACTTTCCTACTGCTTCTTTCATTGTTGGTGGATCCTTTGAGAATATTTTCATATCTTTCATGCTTTTCTTCATTTTCTTTTTTCTGATGGCTTTGTGACTTTAATATTACATCTCTCTCAATGTTCTTTTGTTTATCGCCATAGCCATGACCTGTCTTGATGAATGGTAACCTTTGGAAACTGAGAATATTATATAATATTCTATTACTCTTTCCAAACTTGAAGCTTCTATTCAAATGATCAATTATTTTCTCTAGTTCCTTAAGGAAACTATTTCAGCTTCTATCTTCTCGCAATTTTCTTCCTTTTCTTTCAGCTAGATTCTCACCACTTATTTTATCTTGTTTTCCTCTTCTATTTGAGTCTTCATGATAATAATTGTATTCTCTTTTACTTCAAGATAATGATCCTTCTTTTCATGTTTTTTCAATTGCTCCTTATTCTTTATGTTCTCTTCCCTAAGTTTGTCTATTTCTTCTAACACACTAACGAATTATTCTTCAAGATTCACTTCCCATCAACGTCTTCTTCTTCTTCTTATGAATATCAATTTTATTTCTAATTATCACAATTTTCTTCATCAGTAGGTTTTTTTTCCATGGAGAGAGATTGTTCTTTATCATCCTTATCTTCCCTTTCTTTGAATTTTCTAGGTCCTCCTTTTATCTTTCTCACAACTTGTGCTTCTTCTATCTTTGATTCATAACAGGAACAATGATCGAATCCCTCTTCACAGGATCTCTCTTCATAAATGTTTTGTAGATTTTCCCAAATATGTTTATATGTTTTACACTTCATTACCTTGACAATCTCAGAATCTGGTATGCCACTCAAGATGACCTCTATTGCTTTTTCATTTTTTTCACCTGAATCCTTCCCAACTTCATATGTATAACCTGTTCTGATTGATTCCAAAATAATAAACCCAAGTGTATACAAATATACCTTCATTATTATACTCCATGTTTCATAGTTTAGTCCATTAAACAAAGGAGCTTTGTTTGTAGGGAGACCTTCTTTACAATCCATATGTGTTTAGGATTTTCCTTCTAGTGGTCAAATTGTCTCTAAAGGAAGCTACACTGATACCAAATTTTGAATTTATGCTTATACAGATAGGGTGGGGCGAATCAGTATAAGATGCTTTTTTTTTATTTAACCATTCATTAATTGAAAAACAATAATCACATATAAAATCAAATCACAGTGCACAAAGTTTAACATGGAAACCCAATTGGGAGAAAACCATAAAACTTATCTTTATAAATTCATGTAGGCACCAACCTACTATTACAAATATTGTACACACTAACCTACTAGAGACATCTCAACCTTATATTAGTGCACACAACAATATCACATCCTTAGAATATCACACGCGACAACATCACAATGACGACAACATCACAACCTCATAATAGTGCACATGACAACATCACGGTGACGACAACATCACAACATCATAATAATGCATACAAAAAAATAACAATGACGACAACATCACAACCTTAGAATAGTGCACACGAAAACATGACAGACCTATAGTGCACCTAAAGAAGAATAAATACCCCAAGAAAATCCTTTATACTTCTCTTTCACACTTTTAGATCCCAAAAAGACACCCGAACACCTTTAGTGAACCTCAAATCAATTCTTTTCACCTCAGAATTGGTCTCTTGATTGGTTTCTCTACAAATGCCCACATCTATCTTGCATTTATAGTATTTGTGTCCCCACTTTCTAAGCTGACCTTTAAACACTAGTTGAGCTAACCTCAATTTTCTCGCTGGGTTTTCGGATGGAAAAATTATTATCTCATCATTCCTAGGGAGTTATAGGGAATTCCATATACCATTGGGAAGGTATTGGAATCCATCTATATAAATTGTGCTCGAATTTGAGCTAGGTATGTAGGGTAAAAATTCCTTCAAAGATAGGGTATCCAAACTGACCATTAAAAATCCAAAAGTAATACTTTCAACAATCTCCATATTGCAATATTTGTCTTGGATGTCTGTAGGATTGTAATATTTGCATTGGACATATATAGTTTCCCCCTATATTTGAAATCAATGACAACAATATTTCAAACATTCACACCATAACTATGAGTGCTAAGAGTTAGTGGGGGAAGAATTAACAAAAGGATTTTGATGAGTTGAAAAGAAAGATAAGTCAAGAACCATTTATCACATTACCAAACTTGAAAAATCATTTCAATGTGGAGACAAATGTAATTGGGTATGCCATGGGAGTAGTTATGATGTAAGGAGGAAGGCATGTATGTTTTCATTCTGAAATATTTTATGGGGTAGTTATGAATTACCCTACCTATTGCATGGAACTTTATGCCCTGGTTCAAGCTATCAAGAAGTGGAAGCACAGTCTGATGGAACTACAAGGAGAAAACCTTCTTGTGAGGGTTTTTATGGAACCTCCCTGAAAAATATATCCCTTCTTTATTTATAGTGGAGGTTGTTAGAGGAGGTGGGTGAACAAAGGTGTTTGCAAAGTTTTTTTTAATTAGTTTTCCTTTAAAGTGTTGTAACATCAAGCATTGATGGTTCATCACACATCTCATGGTTTCAGTCAGTTGAAAGTTCAAATTACATATGAATACAGTCAATTGGGTAGTCGACATGCATGTCAGTTGAACAATTGACTAACAAGCGAATATAGTTAGGAGGTGGATTGACCAACCCTACAATCGAATATAATTTGGATGGATAGTCGGTCAATTTGAGTCCCATCAAGCTGACTTGACATAGCTGATTTTGTTGAGTCATCTCTAACCTATGATAGTTATATTTGGACAAGATCTTCCAGATTTTGTTGGAGTCGGTTAGATATTGAGACTATAAAAGAACACCCCTTGAATCATTATCACAATTTGGAGTGTGAATTGAGATTTCACAATAGATCATGCAGATCAATATGTGCAATATGCACTATGATTTTTTGATCATAGTACGCTATGCTTAAGTGTTGTAACAATGTCCTCAGATGCCACCTATTCTTTAAAATTTTTGTCCCTCTTTTATTGTATGCATTACTATGTTATTTGTTTCATATTATGTTCCATGTTATTTCCCATCATGGTATCAGATCCAATGGTTTAAATATCGACTTGTTATTTGCAAACCTTGCTAATTCAGATGCATTGCATGATTGACTCTGGTTTGACAATTTATTGATTGGAACTTATTGAAAAAAGACTAGTCTTCCTATCGAATATGGTTTCGAAGATGGATCCTATTATTCTAAATGGATCAAATTATGCAGTATGCGCTCCAGATATGGAAACCCTATTGAAAATCAAGGGACTGTGGCAGTATACCAAGGTTGTGATTCCATATCCAAGAGATGCTTCTGCAAAATATTCAATTGATGGGAATAAGGGTGAAGCTATAGGGGTCATCACGACCTACATATCACAGGAAATGCGATTTCATCTTAGTGGACTTCCACATTTGGAGTGGAAGAATATGAAGTCCTTGTTCGATCGAGTCAATGAGAGTCACTTCATGCAGTTAAATAAAGAGTTGATCTCTCTCGATCCTCATTTCTTTGAGATCATAATGGAGGACTATTTGGTGCATGCTAAGGAAATCTAGTTGAAGTTGAGTGAATGTGGAGAGAAATACAAGAAGAAGGATGGACTTGAAGGAAATGTGTGGACTATTTGCTAACCTGTTGATAATTTCACCTTCCAAGTTGGGAGTTATCAGGCCTTGATGTATCATAATACACATAATGAATGGGTTTTCAACTTCTGGTCCACTCATCATATGGTGGAGGATGCCACTTAATTCATGATATTGAATAAAGATGAGGAAAGTAGAATCTATGTTGATGATGTTTTTTCTTTGGATGTTGTTGGTCAAGGTGATGTATCTTGTCGACATGTATCATGTGTCGAATATTAGTGTCAATATGCTGTATATTTCTTAGTTGAATCAGAATGGTAATATTATAGAATTTTTTCCATGTCGGTTTTATTTTTGGGATTTGAAGAAAGGAAATTTGATTGTCGATGACGAGTTTCTGGACTTGAAATACAATTTATACAAGTTCAATGAATCGAATCGACCTGAATCTGAACCAACTGCACTTATTGCTCACACTTATGAGAGAATTAAAATTTGGCATGAACGAATCAGACATATGAATTTCCAAAGTCTGTAGGAACTAACAACTCAAAAAATGGTTTTTGTTTTACCAAGGGTGTTTTCCCCTGAAGGTGTGTGTAATGGTTGTGTACTTGGGAAGCATCATCAGGAAACTTTCAACTTTGGACAAACATTATGAACACATAACCTACTAGAAAAGGTTCACATTGATGTATTTTATATTAATTTACCTTCACCGGCCAGTGCAAGGTACATTTTAACTTTCATTGATGATTTATCTCATTTCACATGGGTCTTTTTCCTGAAGAAAATAAATATTATCTTTGAAAAGTTCAAAGAATTTTGGGCATTTGTTGAAAGGAAATGTGGTTTACCCATCAAGTGCTTGAGACTAGACAATGGTGGTGAGTATGTCAATCAACCTTTTGAAGAATACCTACTTTAGTATGGTATTGACAAGTAGCGGTCGGTTCCTCACACACCTCAACAGAATGGCATTGTTGAATGAACAATGTTCACATTAGTCAAAATGGATAGATGTCTTTCTCAAGATAAAGACTTTCCTCCTTTCTTCTGGGATGAAGCAATGTATTGTGTCAATTATCAACTCAATCACATCTCGATTCAAGTTGTTCCTTCCATGAATCCATTTGAATGATGGTATGGGAAAAAAACTTATGTTGGCCACCTCCATGTTTTCAAACATGTTTCACGGGCCCACATTCTTGATGATTGTTGAAAGAAGTTGGAGAAAAAATTAATTCATTCATTAGATAGATGTGAAGAGTTCCTTTCTTCATGGAGACATATATAAATAAATTTACATGGAACAACCACCTAGATTTGTGACAGATTCCAATTTGGTATGTTGACTCAAGAATTCACTTTATGGTTTGAAGCAGGCTCCCCGGGACTGGTACACTAAAATCAATAGTTTCTTTCTTCAACTCGATTTCAGATGTTATGACTTTGATCACATCCTGTATGTTTTCCACTCCAATGGAGCCACTCTGATTCTTTGTTATACATTGATGAATTGATCATTATTGGAAATCATCATTCTCTCATCCTTAGATTGAAGAAACAACTTGTTGACTCCTTTGATATGACAGATCTTGCCACTCTGCATTATTTTTTGGGTCTTCAAGTATTACCACTGTGTGATGATTTTTTATTTCTCAATCTAAATATGTAATGGATCTATTGAAACATTTTAATATGGGTGATTTCAAGCCTTGTTCCACTCCATTTCAGTCTGGATTGAAGCTTACTAAAACTTGTCCAACACCTGTTATCGATGATAATATCTATCGATAATTGGTCGACAATATTATTTATCTTACTCATAGTTGACCTGATATCTCCTTTATTGTTATCATGGTTTATCAGTTCATGTAGTATCCCATAGAAACCCATTGCAAAGAAGTCAAATGCATTGTTCAATATCTGAAGGGTGTCACTCATTTTGGTATCAAATTTTATCGTAGTTCAGATTCACTAGTCAGCTTCATCGACTCTAACTAGGATAGTGATGGATATGATCGGAAGTCCACTTCTGGGTATGTGTTTCACTATAGAACTGGACCTTTGGTGTGGTTGTGTAAGAAACAAAAGGTAGTCTCTTTATCGACTACTGAAGCATAATATCTTGATGTTGTTCAAGAAGGTACGAAAGAGTTTGGCTTCACTAAATTTTGGGAGATCTTGGATTTCTTGTTCATACCTATACTACAATATACTGTGATAATAAAAGTGCCATACATGTTTCTACCAACCCTATTTCTCACATTAATATGAAGCATGTTGAGCTTCATGCTCACTCTTTGTGGAAATTGGTTCATGACGATGTTGTTTCTCTTGAATATTTCGACACTGAAGATCAAGTTGTTGATATCTTCACCAAACTTTTAGCTGAAGAAATATTTATCAAGTGCTTCACTTTTCTTGGGATTCAGGAAGCTACAATTATGGGGGGGTTTTCTAATGATGTAATTTTTCCTCCTAAATATCCAAAGTTGTGTGTTGATGGGGGGCGTTGGAACATCAATCATTGATGGTTCATCACACATCTCCTGGGTTCATTCAGTCGAAAGGTAGACCTACACCTAGATACAGTCGATCGAGTAGTCGATGTGCCCGTCAGTCAGACATTGGACTAGGGGTTGAATATAGTCGAGCAATGTATCAACCGACCTTGAAATCAACTATGAGTTGGATGGATAGTTGGTTAGGTTGAGTCTGATCGATCCAACTTGACAGAGAGGATTGTGTGGAGTTATATCTAACCTCCAATGGTTATATGTGGAAAATATCTTTGAGATTCTATGGGAGTCAGTTATATATTGAGAATATAAAAGAAGACCACTTGGGTCATTATCACAATGTGGAGTGTGAATTGAGATTGAAAAATAGATCATGCAGATCAAGATCTGAAATATGAACTGTGATGTTATAATAAAAGTATGTTGTGATTAAGTGTTGTAACAGTGTCTTTATATGCCACCTTTATTCTTCGAAATTTTTGTCCCTCTTTGATTGTCTGCAGTACTATGTTCTTTGTTTCATATCGTGATCCATTTTATTCCCCAACATAAGGTACATATGTACCAGTGCACACATAAAAAATAAATCATTGGTGCTTCAATGGTTAAAAGTGTCATCATATGTTATAATAAAAATAATAAGAATTGTTAAAATCACATCGATGTCCTTTCCATTATGCACCAGTGTGCATAACTATCGTCAGGCGCATTGTGGTAGGGTAAATTTTTTTTTTTACTAGACCAATTTTCATTGTCACACTTAAGCATGTGCTTCCACACTATAAATAAAGAGCTAATAATCACCCTCATTCCAAAGAATCCCTGTTTCCAATGCTCTATTATGACTTGGATAGCTCCACTGGTAGATTCCACGCATTTCCAAATTTTGTAAATTACCATGAATTCTCATTTCCTCTCAACATTGAAACCATGCCTCCTAAGGACTTAAGAGGTCAAATAAATTGTTTACTACCTTCCCATTTTCATTTTCATCCAATTAAAATTTGAATTTGGGTTTAAATTTGGTATGTTTTTCAAAAATAATTCTAATTATGTGTAGTGCACCTGAACACTTCGGCTCACCTTGAAGCAGCGTGTCCTGTGTTAAATTCATAGTAAGAAGTGCATACATTGTGTCTAATATAAACATACACACATGTGTTATTCAAGGAAGTGCACCATGATATATTTTAAAAACCAAAGTGGTCCTTCCTTTGGAACTCTCCAAAACCGACACATAATTGGTTTATCCACACACCAGTACATTCCACTTAATTAAGCACACTGCTAACTTTACAATATATAAAATTTAACGTTGCAGTGAAACCATTTTAACCAAATGCACAGATGATATTTATAGAACCACACCGGGACAAATATTGACCAACTTCACATAGCATGGTGTGTCATTGGATGCCCCATACCCAGTTCTCTATTCTTTACAATGCATAGATGAACAAAATGCCAGTGATCCAATATCATGGTAGTGTTGGTGTGATAATAGTAACAAAACACACCATTGTAGTTTCTATAAACTAATTTAACCTAGTGGTTCCCATAGGTCCAACAAACGCACTGGTGTTGTAAATATCACAACACCAGACCAAATTTTTCATAATCCACTAGCCTGGTGCATCTTATTCGACGCAATGTTAAAACACGTGGTGATGTGAAAATAAGTGTGGAGTACCAGTGTGTAAACACTAACAATACACACTGGTAAAGGTTTTGAAAAATAAGCATAGCAATGTATCTTGTGTAAGGCCTTGTTTTTAGTGCATTAGTAATATAAGGCACAACTAAACAATATGTTATTGATCTAGTAAAACCAATGCACCAGGGATTTTATTTTAACAAAGTGCACGAGTAATTTTTCACACCATAAAGTGCATCGATGCATTCATATTAACACATTTCACTGCCTAAGTTGCAATGAAACAATTTAACCCAGTGGAGCCTTTAGGTAAAAAAAAACGCACCAGTGTTGTAAAGAGCACAACACCATTCCAATTATTTGACAATTTAATAGTGTGGTGCATCTTATGAGACACATCAATAAAAATATGTGGCGGTGTGATAATAAACATGGCACACCAGTGTGTGCTAGGAACAACAACGCATGGTAGTGTTTTTTGTTTGACATAAGCACCGAATGCGGGGCATAGAAATTGTTTTAGGAATAATGGTTACTTTTTAAGATTTTTTTGTAAAACAAAATCAATTTAGATTTTTTAAAATACAAGTTATTTCTATATGTTTGTGTTTTATAATTTCATTTTATTTTATCTATATAGATGTGCCTAAGAATATTTGTATGTGAATCAGATATGACGACGTCAATATGAGGAGTAGCATAAACATCAACAGGTTGAGACACACACATTTGTGCATGAGTGGGAGGATAGGGAAAGGGAGAGGGACTTGTTTCCTCACCCTAATTTATATTAGACATATTCCATTTTGATGGATGTTTTCCTCCTCAAGTTTTTTCAATAGGGTACATCCCTCAAAGGGAACATTTCATTGTTGTAGCAATTGATCCATCATTGGGATCATGGACGGCAAGGGTTTAGGGTGAGTCTCGATCTGTGGTATCATCCCATGGAGGAGAATGTTTATTTCATCACTAGGTTGTCTAGGATGGGGGAGGATTTTCCCCATTTCCATGAGTTATCGAAGGGTGTTGTAGGAGATACCCAGTTGGAATATGTGTAGAGATATGTCCATCCAGAAATACATTCCTCTTTGGAGTTCCAGGTTCTTGGTGGTCAGTTTTAGATATGTTCATTTGATAGAGAGGAGGTTAGGTTCTTGTGTCTTATTATTTAGTCACGTCCATGCCATAGCTCTGATGGGAAACATATTAGTTTCTCTTTGTTGCATTCTGTATATAGTTTAGTGGAGAGGCCCTAAGTGATTAGGTGGTAAGATATTGTTTTGAGATAATTTTGTTTTGAATTATATCATTGTTGCATTGTTTTACATGGGACAAGATTTGTCCCATTCACGTCATAATTCTTTACACTATTTGTTTAGAGGGTTCATGCCACTCATCTAGTTGTATCTCACTTTTCTGTTAGGATTATGCTTGACGAAGGTATGAACATATGGAGACAACTATTTCCTAAGAAGGGACAACTCGAGTTTCCCATTTAATACGATCGATAGGGATGTATGTGATTTATGGTCTACTGAGGACAATACCATCCTTGATATTTCACAATACTTGTATGCAGAGATGAATTGGAGAGGATGTCTAAACATTTGATTTTTAACAAATGAGCCACCATATGAGAGAGGTAATATTTTCGTTATGTGTTTATAAATCTAGTTTCATATTTTGTCTTATTTAATGCACATGTAATTTATTGTAACATTTTGTTTCAATTATCTTATTATTATTATTATTATCTATTATTTTGCATATATTGACACATATGTTGGGGATGATCCTCCCTAATAATATGAGGAGATGGAGGAGGTAGATGATCATCCTCCAGTACAAATACCCCACATTCCATAGAGGAAGGATGAAAGAGTCTGGATAAAAGAGGTAGATCAACTATGTGGTGTCAATATTAGTCACAGAGTGGTACAAAAACTAGTTAGAGACATATTATCGGTACAAAATATCTCTATGATATGAAGGAGTATGCCTCATGAGGACATATCTATGATATGGAGGATGTTGTGGGGTCATGTTCATTATCCTACTCCATCTAGCTCATCAGTAGACCTATCCACATCCTCTACTCCACAACATGGTCCTCTCCTCTTGTTTCTCCTACGCATGAGTCTACTGCACAATCCATTGATCCTCCTTATTTCCCTACACATGTGTCTGAGCCTACATCCTATTCATATCATCCTCTTACTCCTCCTCCTCCTCCTCCTCCTCCTCCTCCTCCTACACATGTTTTTGCTCCATCCATGTTCCATCCTCCTCAACCTCCTTCTTTTCCTCCTCCCCCTACACATGTGTCTTCTCCATACACGTCTGATCCTTCTCCACCCCATACACTTATGTTACCATTCATTTATCCTTATCCTTCTCCTCCACGTGTCATTATCCACCAATCCTCCTCATCCTCCTCATCTATATGTGTCACAATATTTTGATGTTTTGGACATTATGTTCACATCGGGTACTACAACACATGTTTATAATCTTTATGGGGACACAATTAAAGGTGCACTTATTTCGACACTTCTTTCTGATGTTATTATTGATAGACTCTCTACCTCTAGTAGTAGACAAATTGATGCATCTGTCCTAGGTGGTGGACCTATCTAGTAGTGGTACTGATTGACATGTATATTTATTGTTTTATATTTGACTTGGGATGTATATATGACACGTTTATTGCATATTTTGGTGATATGTATGTTTAACATGTATATTTATATGTATATCACCCATGTATATTATGTTTTTCATATAATGTTGTAGTTGTTGTTGTTTGATTTATAAAATTTATTATGAGTATGCTAATGATTTCTCCATTTTTAAGTTAAATATTAGATGTATCACTCATTTAAATTTACAGTTATCATATAATGTTTAACTCTTCTTCAAGGTGAGTTGTTTGTTGTCCAATAAGATACAATATGTTGATTAAACATGTTTAGAAACAAAATTACTTAAATATGACGAGTGAAATTATTTTGATTTGAATATTAATGTATGTTTAATATATTATAATAATAACATTATAATATAATTGTTCACCAATAATAGTGATTATGATGTAAAAATAATTTTATTTAAAAAAAAAAATATTATTCAAAGATTACAAGACAAATTTATAATATAATTGTTTACCAAAATAAAAATTATTATGTTTTATTAATATTTAATTTTTCCAAAGATTTAATTAATTTATATTATCCAACTTTTTTTTTAAGTAAGTATGTATAAATTACCTTTTAGAAGCAAAATTATAGTAGCGTCAAGAGTGTCCGAGGACTGTGAATGTTGAATTGCCCCGAAGGGAAACCAATTCAGCCAGTACCTCCAAAACCAAAACAAACCCTAGTTTTAATCTTCTGGAATAGAATATTCCCACGGGGAAACCAATTCGTTCATAGATGTCTAACCTTTTAGAACAACTAGGATTGACTTATGACAAGAAAAAAAGGAATTATCCAAAATTACAGTTGTAGGAGAATAAACAAAACATAAAACAAGCCATGCAGTTTTGACACATGTGCCAGTGTTGTAGCTCATGTAGACGGTTTGTAGTGTTCCACGTTGTCTGTTGTTGGTGCTTGGAGAGTTGAAGCCAAGAGCACTATCGATTTTTCCGCTGCTGGCGTTTGGAGAGTTGGAACCAAGACCATCACTAAGGTCGTTGGTGCACTGGTTGCCTACTATGTGAATGTTGAGTGCCTTGCAGAGAGGATAACATTTGCAATATTTGTGCCCCTTTCTTGTCCATAATTTCCAGATGGAACCATAAGTCATTCACCTCCTTACAGACCTCGAACACCAGGTCTTGAAGAATTGCAAGGTCATGGAACACTGGGTCATTCACCATCTTGCAAGAGGCGCAGTCTGAACATGAGTTTGGTTGGTCTGGTGCTTTCTCTTGGTGGATGGAGGTGTCTTCCTGAGGAGACTGGGTCGATCATGGATGCACTTGTGGTGGCTCGGGAGATGAATTCTCAGTTGAATTTGGTGGGACGACCAAGAGGGGTTCCGAGGAAGAGTCCAGGTCCAATAATGGGTTGGGGGAGAAAACTAATGAATTCCCCAAGAGGTCAAACCACTCGACTCAGCAGGCCCATGGCGAGGAAAAAGGAGGTAGGTCGCTTTGGCTATGAGAGGACTGGACAAAGGAGGAAGGAAAAGAAGGAAAAGAGTTATGCGAAGGTGTTGGGGAAGGCTAAGGTCGGATGGCCATGGGAGGCATGTTTTGGTACTAGGATGAGCCTCGATTGGATTTCCCCTAAAGCATAGGCAAGGCCAAAGTGAAAAGAAGGTATGAAGGAACAAAGAGTTGGCTAACAAGACATGTAAAAACCATGGAGGAATGCAAACCGAGTGGTGGATCTTCTGGGAAGAGGAAGAAATGATGGACTAGCTGAGGAGCGGCATGATATGAATAGTGTTGGAGAGGGAAGACGCACACGTGTAGAGGTGACCACCATAAAGACTACTCCATTGATCGGACGAGGATATAGGGAGGAGCGCACTCGAACAGTTAATGGCGCTCTGGCTGGAGTGAGGCTTGTGCATTTTTGTGGTGTGGGAGGAGGGGATGTGCATGCACGAGTCACATGGCTGGTACCGCAATGGTAGGCATTGTCCCCTCCACTTGGACACCTGTATTTTACTAACACCCCATCCGGGGTATATAATCCAATTATTATAATATATGAAATTTATTCAATTAAATTTATAATACTAATTGTAAAGAATAATAATACATTTGGATGATCTATACGCTTTCGATTAAATGGTTTCACAATTTTTTACTCTAATTCTAACTTTATGAATCTTCTAATAAAAAATAATATAACCAAACATTTTATAATTAGTGTTTTAAGAATTAGAAAAATTGACAAAGGTTTCTATACTTTTAGGTACGTAGGGATCATTAAAAGTTTCCTTAATTCTAACTAAGCTCTAGAAAATTACACTTTTAGAATTTCCATGTCCTTCCTATATTGACACTTATTTCAAGGAGAATGTAAAAAAATGATTAATATAACTTTGTATGATTATAAAACTAAAGGATGGAGTGGAATAGGTAAAGGCCATGATAGTTGCACTAGTTAAGGTTGGGAATGTCATCAAAGTTGGTAATGCCAACACCACAAGTATGATTCTAGAACACATAGATTTTGCATGAAGTTTTTTTTTT
>ML855259.1:14811-33095 GCA_009831015.1 Picea engelmannii | reverse complement strand
GATGTATAAATTGATCTAATATACCTTCCTCTTGGACCCTTCAAAAACTCGTTCTCTATAGCATTATATGATTTCACAGTATAGACTCCAAACTTAGTAATAAATCCTACAATTATGTTATCTATCGAGAAATTGATTGTGTGTGTGAACTTATTATTGACTCTTTATAGATGTGCAATATTCCCAATAGTGCACTCTATAAATTTGTTGAACCTGCACATAATATATCTTTCTAGAAAATACCACACACATCTACAGAGAGAAATTGAGAAACAAGAAGCAAGAGAGAAAGAATGAAAGAATTCTTATTAACCGTTATGAATAATGAATAATTTACACATGATATACTCTATATAAATTAACTAATGTGCACTAGAGGTGAATCCAATGCACCATAGTGGTGGTATAGAGTGATATGGACACACACCAATAGTTAGGGAGTTAACTTCCACCTAGTCTAGTCTCTCGGGCAGTTACAGGAGTGAACTTCCACCAAGATGAGTTAACTAGTCTACCAGTCTTCAGTTAACTGACTAAAATAGAGTGAAGTAAGGAGGAGATTAGGGAATCATGGGTAATGCATTAGTATGGGGATGATACCAAGGAAAATGCACATTATATGGTGATGATCCTAATGTTTCATAGTGACAAAACCAATGCAGCATCTAGACTCCTCTCATCTAGTCAAACTGAATTGAAAACTGAAGAGAATACTCTCCTGGAGGAATATTCTCCCTAAACTTTAGGATAATGGATAAGTACTAATAAATATAGGAAAAAAATTAGTAAAAATAAATCCTAGGTGTGTGTGAAGTAACTCCAACACCCCCCCTAAACATCACTATGGTGAAAATAAAAAATGGGTCGCGACAACAAGGCCATGTTAGGTACCCAAATACAAAATATACACTGAAATAAAGTGAGGAAAGAGGGAAAAAATCATGGGAAAACCCCCCACTAAAGGTACAATGTATTTAAAAAAATGAACTATAGTTGTTAGGAAACTATGTTGATCACTCCATGATGACTTTGTAGAGAATGGAACTTATTCTCAGTGAAGGTATTGGTGAATATGTTTGTCATTTTTTATTCTGAAGGACAAAACTATAGGTCATTGATCCCCTCGTGTACTAAGTCCTAGATGTAGTGCATGTGTATCTTGATGTGCTTCATCCACTGCCTATGAAATGGATCTCTGCAGAATGTCAGAGTTCTCTAGTTCTATAACCAGATGACAATCGATCGATCAAACTGAATGCCTAACTCAGTGAAAAAATGTTGTAGCCACATAGCCTAAATGGTTATGTTAACTACCCCTTTGTACTCTGATTCGGCTAAAGAAGGAGAAATAGAAGCTTGCTTCTTGCTCGACCAATAGATAGGCCTGGAACCAAAACTGAGTGAGTAACTAGATGTGGACTTGCCATCAGTTCTATCGCCAACCAAGAATAATCAGTGAACTTGATGAGATCTAATGTAAAGTTCATTTCATAATGAATCCCAAAGGTGTTGGTTCCCTGTACGTATCGAAGGATACACTTTTCATCCTTCCAATGTAGCTAATGCAGCTTCTGCGTGAACCTCGAAATTGCAACAATTGCATAGGAGAGGTCTTGTCTGGAGTGTGTGAAATACAACAAGCTCCCCACTAGTTGTTTGTATAGTGTTTTATCAACCAGTGGAGTGTCCCCGTCATCCTCAAGTTTGACTCCTGATAGGAAAGGAGTTGGAGAATACTTGCAGTCTCTCATGTGAAATCTCTCAAGGAGATCTTGAGCATACTTGGCCTAAGACAGTTTGATGCCTGATGCATCCTGATTGATCTCAAGTCCAAGGAAGAACTGTAGCAAACCCATTTACGTCATCAAAAAACTGTCATGTAGAATCCTCTTGACTACAACAATTGTTGAAGTTGAGCAATTGATGATCAACAAATCATCAACGTACAAAATTAAGAGTAGAAGTGAATCAACCGTCATGAGAATGTAGACATTCAGGTCTGATTTACAATGTACAAAGTTATGTGATAGTAGGTATGAGTCCATCTTGGCATACCATGCCCTCGAAGCCTACTTAAGGCCATAAAGATATATATTCAGTCGAAAGACCAAAGAAGAATCCTGCATAAATCCCTAGGGATGCTCCATATATATATCTTCATATAGATCACCATGAAGAAATACATTCTTCACATCCATCTGATGGACTTTCCATCCCTTGTCCACCACAATGGAAAGTGACAAATGTATGGGATCCATATTCAATACTAGAGCGAAGGTCTCATCATAGTCGATGCCATGCATTTGCTGAAATCCTTTGGAAAAAAGCATGGCTTTGTATCTACAAATCTATCCATCTATTTCTCTCTTGTTCCTGTAGATCCATCTGCACCTAACAAGTTTCCTTCCGAAAGAAAGGGGAACTAGATCCCAAGTCTGGTTCTCGAGGAGAGATTTCTACTCCTCCTGCATGGAAGATTCCCAAAAGGGATTTCCAACAGCCTTTCCATAAGAGTTTGGATATGAAGACTGAATCAAGAAAATATTCCTAGAGGGAAATGGTTCAGTGGAAGTGAGTGCAATAGGAGGCTCCTCAAAATCAAATCAAGTCCTTTTAGAATTATTTGGATCACCAACAAGATCCCCTTCATCCTGGAGAGTAGTATTGCCCACTTGGGCCTTTGCTGTGGCTCTACATCTGCATTTGGATGCACTGACTCTACATATTACTATATTGGCTATGTATCCCAATCATCTGAATCCTATGAATTAGAACTCTCATCTGAAGAAGAGTCAGCATGTGCATTCTCATCATCTCGGACAGGTGGAAGAAAGAAGGTGTATGCATGTGGTTTTTGAGGTACATGCGATACACTTTCCTCGAATTGGACACTACGCTTAATGATGAGTCGATCTGAGGAAAGATCAATAGGTATGTATCCCTTCACACCATCAGGGTATCCAACAAAAATACACTCGGTGCTCTTTGGATCAAGTGCATTCATATTTTCAAAAGGAATTTGGGCCCATGCATGTGAACCGAAAATATGAAAGTGGGTCACTTCCATCTTGAGGACACTCCAAGCCTCGCAGGGGGTATTATCCTTGACATATCTATGAGGAGATCTATTTTGTATGTAGGTTTCACAATTTAGTGCTTCGGACCATAGTCTCTGTGGTAGTGACTTTGCATGTAGCATGCAATATGACATCTCTTTTAGAGATCTATTTTTCCACTTAGCAACTCTGTTTTGTTGTGGAGTATAGGGAACTGTGTGTTGCAATTGAATCCCTACCTCTTGACAAAGGCTATGAATCTCATGATTTACATACTCTCCCCCATTATCAGTTCATAGGAATTTCATTTTCTTTCATGACTCTGTCTCAAATAGGGATTTGAAATCTTTGAGGTGTTGAAATACCTCTGATTTGTTCTTGAGAAAGTAAATCCATGTGAAACATGAGAAATCATCAACAAAAATGAGAACATACCTCACTTGTTTTATTTATGGATGCGTAAAAGGGACCATGAGGTCACTATCGATCATATCTAAAGGAGAGGAAGCTATTTGAGTCTTTCCTTTGTCGAAATTCTCTTGAGGGTGTTTTCCAAGAACACATCCATCACAGATTCCTTTGGAGAAATGGATTTTTGCTAGACCATAAAACAATATTTTCTTGCTAATTTGTTTTATATATTTGAAATTCAAATTCCTGAACCATTCATGCCATATCCTACTACTTTCATCAGCATGGGTAAGCAGTAAAGAAAAATCTGGTTCAATAAATTTAGAAAATGTATGCAATCTAGATTGATGATTTACCTCACCAGTAGTAACCCTGGAATTGGTTTACATGTCATATATTTACACTGCATTAGTTTTGAATATCACTTTCTTTCTGGTTCCAGAATTTTTCATCTGATACACGAAGAGAACATTGACAGAAAGTTTGGGAATGTGTAACACATTCTCGATGCTTTCATTTGTGAGTTCATTCCTTCCTTTGCTGGCAACCTCGACCAGAGAGTTGTCCCCCATCATAATAGGAGGAACTTTGCATGCATCAAATGAGGAATAGACTTCATTTTTGGCATCCATGTGGTGTGATTCTCCTGAATCTACGATCCAAGAATTGGGAGAGGAGTTGATGGCAATCAAATAATGGATAGAATTCCCTTTCTTGGGATTCTAATCTTCTGGCTTCTTCTTCTTGGCACCCTTAGGGATGCTATCTCCAAGATTATTTTGATGAAGTATTTGAGTCATTAGATTTATTTTTTTCTACATGCATGTATATTACGAATGGAATCCTTTATGGAAGTATGTGCATTTCTCCCCTTTTCTTCCCTTTCCATCTTTGGATACGGAGGCATCGCTGAAGGGTTTTGACTACCCTTCCTTCTTCGGATTTGCATGAGATTTAATTTTGTATTTATATTCAGATTTATCATATTGATGGATTCCATCTTTCACAGTAATTAGATGTGCCTTTGGGCCTTTCATTTTTCCCATGTTGATGATCTTGGTTTTCTCTTGTGTCAGGGATTCAATAAATTCCTCAAGAAAAGGCATCTTCCAGGTGGCTCCAGAGGCTAATTTGAATGAATGGAATGTGGATACGAACATGGAGAATTCAATACCAAGTTTGGATGGAATGGTGAGAACTAGTTTTTTCTCCTCCTTAGATTTATCAACCTCGCAAGCTTTGAGTTGCGATAGTAAATCCTTATATTTTGTAAAGAAAACTTGGAGATTGTCGAAGATTTTTGGATCCAATTTGAGAAATTCCACCTCAATAATTTGTCCCCTCATCTCATCCTATTTTCCAAAGAGCCCTTTCAAGGTGGTCCAAGCTTCATTGGTGTTTTTACAAGAATATATGTGAGAAAGGAGGTCAAGAGAGATGACACTGCAAATTGTTTTGAATGCTTCATCCATTCGATTTAGATACTTGGATTTTTCTATGGCTAGTGTTGGTTCTGTCTCTGTATTCCAGTTTAATTTTTAAAATCCTCTTGTTTGGATATGGATTATTATTCTCTCATTCCATTCAAAGTAATTATAAGGTGTAATAATGAATTCTTTTGGGAATTCCATTTTTCCGCTGCCTTCAATCTTTGGTACCTGCAAAAATAATTTGGTGTAGATTTTGTTTAGCAGTCCATTGCCTATGATACCATGTAAATGTGTTGAAACTTAACAAAATATATCTATATATAAAATACCACACACATTTTTAGAGATAAATTCATAAAGAAGAAGAAAGAGAGAAAGAATTTAAGAATTCTTATTAACCGTTATGAATAATCAATAATTTACACATGATATACTCTGTATAACTCAACCAATGCACACTAGAGGTGAAGCCAATGCACCATAGTGGTGGTATAGAGTGATATGGACACACACCAATGGTTATGGGAGTAAACTCCCACCTAGTCTAGTCTCTCGGACAGTTATGAGAGTGAATTGCCACCTAGATGAGTTAACTAGTTTACCAGTCTTTAGTTAAATGACTGAAACAAAGTGAAGTGAGAGGGAGATTAGGGAATCATGGGTAATGCGCTAGTATTTTTATTATACCAAGGCTAATTTGCATTATTTGGTGATGATCCCAATGGTGCATGGTGACAAAACCAATGCAACATCTAGACTCCACTCAACCAGTCAAACATAAGTGAAAACTAAAGAGAATATTCTCCTAGAGGAATATTCTCCCTAAACTTTAGGAGACTAGATAAAGACTAATAAACATAGGAAAAACCTTAGGAAATATAAATCCTAGGTGTGTGTAAAGTAACTCCAACACATTCTACTAGTATTATCCAATTAGTTGGGTGATTATCCTTCAATCAATGTATCCACTCCTCCAACAACTATGGAAAATAATATAAAAATGGCTCATGAAGATCAATAAACACATACCTTTCCAAATATTGGAGCAGTGTATACTTGGATATTCTATTGTATTTATGTGTAAACTCAAGCTCTTTTGTTTTCAAGCATCATTCAATCTCTTGTTTAGTCATATTCCATGGTCTGAACATCCCATTCTACTACTACATTCTCTTCACTTTCCTTCTCAACAAGTCCCTTCCAATATGTTCTTCTAGGTTCCATATATGAACATAACCATTTGTTGGATTGTTTGGTCTGACCCAGGTTCTACTTTAGGTTTCCAACAAAACCTTGCAAACCACCGACCCTTCTCAAGACAAGAAGGAAAAATTGTGCATAGAGTGCATAATGAAATCTCACCTGAGATGGATTATGGGTGACTGTAGGACATAGATGTATGAAATCGTGGAAGGGATGTTGTTTTGGGGATGCCATGAATTATTTATACCTCAAATGTATCAAAACTATCATTATAACACAACATTATAACCATATCTACCATTCTGTAAATAGTTACATTGATTTAAAATTCATTCTATAATGACTATCATAAATGTTCTAGTGCATGCTGCATTTTACTTCTACCAGATTCATTCATTCATAATAGATAATTAATAAAAATAATTAAAAAAACATTCCACACAGAGACACAAGTTGTACCGTGGCTCAACCCCCTACGCTACATCCACAAAGATCTGAAATTTTTCGCTCTTTTATTATTCTTCATCAAGTTATTGTGTTGTGCACATTACATATGATATGAGGCTGACATGGCCACACTAAGCTCCACAACTTGTGATATTACCCTCAATTACAATTCATCTCTTTTCCTCCAAACCTGACTCTAAGAACATCTCAATATCGGTTCTACAACTTTCAACCAAAAGCTAACAACTTGATAGCTCGATCACTAACTTGTCAAAAAAATTATTTTTCTCCTCAGATCTCACAATACATATTTATACTACAAAAAATTCTTAAAACATGTTACAAAAATGACTAAAACCCTAACCCACTAACCCTTATAGGATTATGGTTTTGCACATTCTAAATCCCTAGGTGTGGCTGGTCCAAAATCCTACCGGTTTCCTCGTCGATCCATGTCCTTCTACCTTCCTTTGACTTTCCTATGTGTTTGGTGCTTCTTTTCCCTATTTTTTGGTGGGTGCTCCTTTTCTGGTCCATTTCCTAACCATATTCATTAATTACTCTGTTTTTTCCCAAAATGGCATGTGCCAACACTCATAGTGATTGTTGTCTATAAATTTCTTTAAAGGAATATTTTGAACCTATAGGAAATTGTCACAACAAATGTGAATCTACAGGAAATTAATGCAATCAAAAGAAAGATAAATTCAAAAGAAAAATACTAAAGGAAATATACAACACGTACTAGGGGTCCCTCCTAGCATATGTTGTTAAACAAACTCAAAACGCTTAAGAAACTTGACACATCAAGTTAAATCAGAACTCCATTGTATTAACTCAATTTCCTTTGAATCAATAGTTACAATTCATTTTCAGCCATATGCTTTGACAATAAAAAATATATGGTACTCCCCGCACATATTCTAATCTTGTTTATATATATGAGAAATTATATCTCACAGAATTGCTATATTTATGAATTTATCTATGGATCTTAAAAACTAATTTTATTCCTTGGTTGGGTGCAACCCTTAATATGTGGTTTTGAAAACCAGTTGTTGCAGGAAATATGGAAGAAACCATATTATAAATATTCTCATATCTCTCTCAATATGAATTTTTTGGGAAATATCATAGCATGCCACCTACGTGGGCACGTTCTGGACAAAACCCATGTTTTTTATTTTCAATATTCACCACTATATGCTCGAAATAACCTCTGAATATCACTGCTCACAAATTGCAGATAACACTATGTTTTCAAAAAGTATATATAGGAAAAATAGCTTAGATCTATATTATAGCATTTGACATAGAATTTCCTTGATATTCTATATCAGGTCCTTAATTTTATGATAATGTGTTCCTCATTCCTCGCCTATGGTATCGAATCAACAATTCTATGAGTGAACTGCAGATTTCTTGTAATAGCTTCCTGTCGGATTTGAGTATTGTTGACCTTCAGGTGTTGAATGGCCCGGGGATGAAAATATAGATAAATCACCATCTCGTGGTACTGGTGATGTATCTCCAAGTGAAAATTGTTCCATAGAATGAGTGGAGATATACCAACCTGTAATTCTTGTAATATCTCATGAAACAAAGTAAGTTCTTGTAATAACTAGATTATAGGTAATTTTTATAAGGAAATATATCCTAACATATTTTACAAGAATAAAACAAGATTTAATCTGAAATAACAACTTATTACCTTATTCAAACTTGTTATTCCATCAATTAGGTAAAAGTAAAAAAAATTGTAGTCTTTTTAGGTCAAAATGGGTGATAATGGAGCTAGAAAAAGAGTCAAAACTAACATCTAACAAGCTCCATGCACATCAGTCCTTCTCCACAAAAAACATCTTGATTTGGAGGGGGGTCTCTTCCAATAGTCTCTTTCTAGGGCCAGCTGCAAATTTTCTTTCAGCCTCAGTGAAATAATCACTATAATCGATGGTGAACTCAATAACGTATCCTTTCTTAACCTAGTCTAACTAGAAATTGACTTCCCAAGCCCACTTATTATTAACATATTTCAACCTATTGACCATTTTTTGGTCCCATAGTAGTGGTTCTTTGGATCCCAAGGAAATGTTAATCATTTTCTGCCTATTTAACCATTCATACAAAAAACAAGGAAACTCAACAAAGAAAAATTCATGCAAATATGTATGGATATACCTTTGCTTCCAACTTTTGATGTTGGTTATCAAGTTCTTGGTCTCTGATCATGAAAAATCATCTTCCTTATCAGATATATTGTCTTGTATTTCCTCTTGAGAATGTTTCCACCTCATTCTTTCTATTAAGTACCTGAATAGATCTCAAAATAAACCCATAATATAGACAAGAATAAACCAAACCATTCATCAAAATACTAAACACAACAAATGTAGAGAAAACCCTTGAGGTAGTGTAACACCATATATTAATCCTTATGGAAGGATAAAACTCCTAAAACAATACTTGTTTGTACAATAAAAATCTTCTTCACTATGCTCCAATACATTGCTTTCACTTCTTTATATATCATTCTCTATCTTCTAGGAACATTCTAGAGAATGAATCTTCTAGAAATCCTATTTATTATATCTAACTACCATAGAGTGACTTATTTGATAATATAATGGACCTATTACACCTTACATTGAATGGCCTACAATAATAATACATAACCACATTCTCATTGGGTACCTCCCTAAGTACCCTATATTACCTCTCTAAGTATACTACATTCCATCCCCCTTCACATGTTTCATCCTCGAAACATGGGAAGAAACCATACAATAGGATTGACTAAGCAATGTATCCAAATGGTACCAAGTACGACCATCCATCCATCCTAATGGAATATGAACATGATGTCCAACTGCTACCTTGCCACCCTGATCTACTTCTGCATCCTACTGGTGTGTCCATGGGAGACCTTCTCTAGATTGATTTATTCATGTAGTGTTGGTTGGCCTCCATGCACTTTTGGATTGATTTTCTTTCTATTTCCATGTTGGTGCATAAGTGTGTTGATGCTCACGCCCTTTAATTGATGATTGGTGTTTCTCTATATGATGTGGATGACGATATACAACAACTATATGACCCTATTCTTTGTTCTTCAAATCTACAACACATTGTACCTTTGATTCAATGACCTCATTAGATTCTTTATTTTTACCTTCATGTGGTTTTGCCTCATCTCCTTCTGTAGACTCGGCCTCTGATTCAACTTCAGACTCAACTATAACCTCTTTACTGAACTATGTCGGACCATATTTCTTACTAAGAGACACATTCTGCAAGGTGATTTTCTTTTTCTTGTACCACAACTTCACAATATTCTTTTTCACATTAATATTAATGGTACCCATTGATTCTATACAAGGATATCCCAAAACAATATCCACTTCATCCACATGCATAACAAAAATATATGAATGCAACACATATTTTTCCATGGTGATCTTCATATCTTTAAAAATTTGAACATTTTCACCCTCAACCTATGTTCTTTGAACATTCTTTGCAAGAACTTGAAATTATTAACCAATTGAACATTGATAAATGTTTGATGGAAGCTAAGGTCAATAGAAACAATAATTTTTTCTTTGTGGATACAAACATGAACCTATAATATAGAGTTTCCACCTGAAAATAAACTATTGGTGATTTTCTTATCCTTACTCATGGATTTGGAACACTTTTCTAACAATACTTTTTCAAATTATTCATTGGAGAGTTCCATCATCTCGCTACGGTTAAGTGATTTATACCAAAAAACAACATCACCTTGTAATTTATAATCTACCAAAATTTTCCAACACTCTTTCCATTTTGACCTCCTATCATTTATATATTGTTAAATACTAGGGCTATCATCTGTTCCAGTAAAATACATCTTACTTGGAAGAAATCCACAACAAAAATTAGGGTTTAAAAAGTAACTTACTTTCGAAAATTGCGTTTTTTTCCGAAAAAACCCTGAAAAATAGTTGAATTTAAAATTCTCATAATTTTACTTCGTAGACTCTGTTTCAGTTAGTTTTTTTTTTCAAATTGGGTATTTTTCCGAGAAAAATTAAAATATCTATTTTTTTTTTCCAAATTATACTAAAAAAGTTTCAGATCGGAACCTAAAGTGTGTCGCCCTCTTTTTTCCTTAGAAAAAATCTGCAAAAAGAGCCAAAACATTATTTTCTTCTTTGGCCAAGGAAAGTTATATGATACCAATTGTTAAGTACTTTAATAGATATCAAAATAAAACAACAATATCAACAAGAATAAACAAAACCATTCACCAAAATACTGAACACAAGAAATGTAGAGAAAACCCTTCAGGTAAGGTAACACCATATATTAATCCTTATGGAAGGACAAAAATCCTCAATAAATCCTTGCTTGTATAATAACAATCTTCTTCACTATTATCCAATACATTTCTTTCACTTATTTATATAGCATTCTCTATATTCTAGGAAAATTCTAGAGAATGGTCTTCTAAAAAGCCTATTTATTATATCTAACTACCATAGAGGGCCTTATTTAATAATATAGTGGACCTAGTCCACCTTACATTAAATGGCCTCCACTAATAATACATAACCAAATTTTCATTGGGTACCTCCCTAGGTACCCCATATTACCTCCCTAGGTAAACTTCACTTTCCCTTCATCATGCAATACAAAACCTTCATGTCCTGGTAAAGAAACCATTTGTTGGTTGTCTCTACACTTTTCTCACTAGAAGGTTGAAGACCCAAGGTTCATCATGCTTGACCAAAAAAACCCCAAGGCACTAAAATATTAAATCTTCAATCTAGTACTAAAGAAGGTCTCATCCGAGATGCCACCAAAATCACATACAACATTAGTCTTAAGTCAAATACGAAGGAACAAAACACACAGGAAAACCTCTCGGGTATAAATAAATTCATTCATCCATAAATAGGTAACATCCATAAATAGGTAAAATAGTGTTATGCACCATAAAGTAAAATAAATATACATACAAACCATAACTCATAATATTTCATAGATAAAGGAATTCCCATTTCATTCATTCATTTTGGATAAATTAAGATACAAAAGTCAAAACAGAGATCTGCACCAGGCACTCCAAAGTCATACAACATGCATAATATACATGTGTTCCATGCACTCTAGTATCTTTTCTCCATTCGTAGACAATTCTAGATCTAGTATAGATGCATGCAACACTTAGAGAAAACTGGATGTGGGACTATCTCTCATTGTTCCAATCGACTCTCTTTTACAATAATGAATTGTCTCAAATAAAGAAAAATATTATCTAGTGCATTATGGAAATAATGACACACCATAATAGTGTTCTTTAGAAAAAAATTGGTGCTATGGGGAAAATCCCCCTATATTGGGTCTAGGAACAGGTAGAGCCCTTACTTCCCTTAAAATACCGTTCTAACCTTAAGCTACCCAAAAACTATATAAACTAAATGACAAGAGAGAGGATAGAAGGTCAATGGGTGCACCTTTATTCCTATTGGTTGGCGTAGACTTCTTTTGCTTCATGCATCCTCCTAGATTGTGGGTCTCCTCCCAAGGATGACCTAAAAAATATTAGGAAAACAATTTTGCAACACATGAAATCTCTATTTATCACTTTCAACATTTAGATATAGAAATAAATGCATAAATCAATAAAAACATATAGACATAATGTTTTGGGAAAAGAATGAACTATTTTATTAAGTTTAAAGACAAAAATGATTATAACCTTTGTCAACAATCACTCCATGAACCAGGTTTGGGTTCCTTTATCGTGGATCCAAGTGCGTCAATCCCACGCTTTCTTCTCACAACCAACTTATCACTTAGGGAAGGAGAAAGGGTTGTATAAGGAGAATGGTCTAGAGGGGATTGTTGAATCCAAAACTCAAAATAGGATGCAAAACTTGGGCTAAGGAGGGGAAGGGATTTTGGCAGAGTTTTCTTATTCTCTTTCTTGTCTTTTCAAATGGCACCCTAGGACCTATTTTTCTACGAGAAAAAGATGGTTATTCGGTTTGGGGATGTGCTAAAATGGGTAAAATGGTTAGGAAACCCTCGATACCCCATAAACCCCACCGAATTCCTTGCAATTTTATAATTTTTTCAATTTTTGGAGGTGAAGTGCATGTGTATTCAGGATATTAGTGTAGAAGTGCATGTACACTATCCAAAAAAACGTTTTTTAAGAAGCATGCTCAACCATATTTTGGAAAATTATGTAAGTGGAAAGGCCAATGTCTTGTATGCACAGGTCATGAATTTTTGGACTATAATAGATTACCCCTAATGTCTGAGGTCATAAAAGAAATTGATGGCTGAAATACATTAAAATATATTTACCATTGGGAAGGCACAGATTCGAGTGAACTAGGGGCGAGTGTTCAGGAGCATGCCATATGCAAAACAATGATAATTTCTTTGAGGTGGGCATACCCATGTTCGAGATGAACTAAGCATGGCTGCCAATCAAGTACACTATAGATCCATGTCATATAAATGCCTATATAAAGTTTAGTCGTGGGTAATACACAACGAATATACATCTAAAAATCATTTGATGATATACAAGTACAATATAATATGCATCTTCAAGAAGCATTGATGCATGTGGCTAGAGATGAGGACATCATATCTCGAGCAACAACTTCAAGATATTAAAAATCTCAGGTAGGAGTACAATAGGAGTGTAAGACTCGATATCCTAACGTGTTTGACATGCCATCGAGGAAAGACTAGATGATCTCAATTATCAGGCATAGAAATTCATGGATTTTGAATCTAAACTTGACTGGACTCTCAAGATGGCTGACTCATGAAAGTCAAGAGATAAACTATAGAATGGATGAATTAGGTTGGATAAAACATCCCTTGGAAACAATCACGACAAAATTATGAGAGTCAAGCAAATTTTGACATAAGTTTGTGATACAAGAGGCACTACAAACTCTCCATATGTTTGGAAGAGTAAACAAATGGAGGAGGACATAAATATAAGTAGCGAGAACAACTTCCTAAGCTAATTTAACGCAGACACCCTACCTCGGCAGGGTCCGTCGACCTCCCAGTCAAATATTGTTCCAATTCTCTCCCTCAAGCTGGACTAGCTCTTCAATTCCCTACTGGAATCCCACAGAAAAATATCCACAGGTCCTTTTATGAAACTCTCCCAGTGTGGAAAAGAACCATGCGCAAGACTCACCTCCACACGACCACAAGCTATGACCGCTTGCCTACACAAAAGGTGCGTTGCAATTTCATGTGTCAGGACTTTGCGAGTGAGCCAACCTTGACTCCCTGATTTGCAAACGCTGAAAAGGGATTAATAGATGGTATCTCCCTTTCTTATCTCCTCTCATGTGACCATCAGTTGTGACCTAGGGTCCATCGTTTGAGCACATCGAGATTTTGCGGATCGATAACTCCAAATACGATTCACCTCCATTCTCTCGACTCCTGAAATGCCGATATTTTGGAGCACCAAATAGATGGACCTGATTTCCCCCATGATCTAATGGATCACATATCCTTTTCGTGTATCAGGACTTTTCATATCACAAAGTCGAGAGACTTCTCGCCTCAGTCTTTCAATCCCCAATATCTCGAAATTCTCCCTGGACAATCAACGTTCCACACTTTCTCCTTGATCGGTGTCTGCGATCAAATCATGGACTTGGACCTCGCGAGTTCTCACAAGTCTTCCCTTTGACTTCTCCAATGTGTGAGTCACGAAATGTTGATCTGTTGACACGCATCACTCTCGATGGATGGTCCCGATGATGTTGGGACTTCATGACTTCACAATGCCTCTCTCCTGTGCAACTCCAAAGGGTTAAACCTCGTACACTCCTTCTGTATCCAATGGTTGTTGTTCCACTTGCTTCCATATACGATGACATAGATATTTTTCCTCCTGCGCTCGCTTCTCATTGTATGGACGTGGGTTCCAATGGTTTATATCTTTTCCTCTACTCAATCCAATGACAAGTGTCTCTCCTCCTCTTGAGCTTTGGATTTCTCACTCTGAAACCTCGAAGAATTTATGAATCTTTGCAACTCTTTGCAAGATCCTTTCACACTATTATGATATCCTTTCTAATATTTTATGTGGCTTGGACCTCGAAGTGTCTCGACCTGTTTCTCCTTTCTATTGGAAATTTGTACAAAAAATCACTATTCCTCCTGAGCTTATGAACTTGAAATAGTTCACTCTGCGTGTGTTCCTTGTGCAGGTCTTCCCTCCAGAGTATTCAACAACTCTTTTTTCCTTCTTTAGCTTCAACTGTTTGGACCTCAAATGTCTTTGTCCCTTTCTCTCCTCGAAGGGATATAAGTGCCCTACTGTAAACTTCTACTTAAGCACACCTTGTTGATCCTATAGTGTGTTCAACAAATCTGTGAGTGTATTCTCCTGGATACTTCTCTTCTCATATAACTCAAAATAGAGTTCCTTCATGCACTCTTTGCACACGCTCAATGCCCACCTGGCAGAGCTTCACAGAATCCTCAACAATTATGTCTTCTCTCTGTGCCCTCCTCTGCACAGTATTTCCTCCAAGGTGTTCAATAACCTTGAGGTTCTCCTTTGAATTTATGATTCCTCTGGTGTGCCCTCCTAGCATGTCTTTGCCTGAATTCAACATAGAACTTAGATGTGCACACTTGCACTAGCTCACAAAGTCCTCATCACTCTGTCATGCAACCCCTTGCATTAATCCACCAAGAACCCAGATTGAAATCAGAAACTCTCAGATAGAGAATTATGTCTATCCCTGCAGATGGAACCTATCACATACATCTATAGCATATGTATATAAACACATAAAAGACATTCATTCGAAATACACATAAACACATAAAGATTCTCATGTAGGAAAACCTGCTCTTTGTATTAATCTCATAATGCTTGTTTACAATGTGTGCAAAATCTTGGATTGCAACAGAGTCTCGGCCCTCCTCTCTTCTCTCCAATCTATCTTATAATCTATCTGCCCCTCTCCCTAATGAATCTAGATACAAATATCTTTTCTACCAAAAGGGGATCCTCAAGCTCTTCCCTCCAAGCTACCTACTCTCATTAATTTACAATGAATACCATTCAATGCATGTCTAGTCCGAATCAAATCTAGATCTTATCATCGTGTCAACCATTAAAGGTGACTCTATCTACTATCTACACAAAGGCATCGATTTGGCTCTTCCATCTTTACAAACATTTAACTACATTCTAAAATTTAAAATGAGAGGGTTGGCGCCTCTCCCTTCCTTGAATGCATGCTTGATGTGTTATCTAGCTAGCACGTTGCTGGGTTGGAGCGGTGCTCCTGCATCATACTCCACTGCTACAAAAAATTCATGAGCTCCTACTCACAAGCTTCCTGGCTCTGTTGAAATCCACCTGGATCCCAAACTGTTCTTTGGAGTTGTCCATCTACTCCACTGCTTTGTTGTTGTTGCTGCTTCTTCCCTGCTGCTATGGAAGGCATCCTTCTGCTCATCTTTTCCTCGCTAGTAGTTTCTATTGCTGACCTCAACATCAGCCTTCTTATCTCTTCCATCTCCCTATCCAACTGCTCTAGTGGCTGGCTCTCTTTATGATGTATGTTCTTCTACAACTCCTCTTTATCAATGGGTGGATCATCTTGGTCCCCCTTGTTGTTTTATCCATATCATGTGGCTTTATATTTCCACCCTGCTGCAAACTCCATTTCTGTAGTCTCATTATTGAGTTGATTCTCATATTATTCCTCTAAAAAACTAGCTTTTCCAGTTCTTCTACTGGTTCATCTTCAACTTCTTCCAACTACTCCTTAGACTGGAATTCTGATTAATCTTCTGTTGTAGGCTTCAATGTTGCAGTCATATCCTGTTTAGATTCTTGGCTGAAACTTCTGAGGAATTATGTTGAATTCTTTTCTCCCACAATATGCATGACTATCTGCTCATGGTAGTCATCTACTGGCTCTGGATTTTTCAACCAATCCTCCATCATCTCTAACTCCTTCTCCCATGGAGCAAACATTTTAACTGGATGCTCTTCTTATGCTAGGGAAACTATCAACATTTGTTCCATTTCTTCTATGACAGTCACCATTGGTTGTCCTTCTTCTGTTATTACATCTACAAACCATACTCTGGCCTCAACTGGGATGCTTGGTAGGAATATGTGAATTCCCCCAATGATCAGAATGTTCCTATGATCCTCCTCCATCATCTCTCCTTGCTTATATGAACTATCAGCTAAGATCATCTTCTCTCCCTTGCCCACCAGGGAATCTGGTATTTCTGCCTTGCCCTCGTGGCAGTCTATGAGATCCTCCAATGATCCCATCTCATTGCCAACCTAACAATATGAACTTTCTTCACTGCCCACCTAACAGTCTTTGAGATCAACCATTTCCCTCTAGGCAACCTGAAATTCCCTCATTGCTCACCAAGCAATTTTTGAGACCCTTCTCTGATCTCTTCTCCTCGCCATCATTGAGACTCTTCCCAGTTTCTAGCTCACAGATGTGAACCGTCTCCTCTTCACCTCTAATGCTTTCAACATACTTCAACCATACTCTCAACATCTTTTACTGTCCTTTGGCCAACAATTTCTTAATCAACCATTTTACCTTCTTCTTCATGGGCCACTCATAAACCCAATGCACCTTAACATCCTGCTGCATTTTAAATGAAAGATTCTCCATTCGTGCTATTATCTCACTAAGCTCTTGGTCCATCTCAGCCTTGCTTTTCTACTGGTGGTGTTTTCCTTGACCACTACTTTGGCCTTCAGTAGCCATCCTTGTTAAGAACCAAATATCAATATAGCATAGAAAAACCTCAGAAAAAGTACTCAACACCTTGAAAAAGAGATAATTTCAGATAACAAGCCTCTTCGAGGGGGCAACCTCTTTTTACCCCATTTAAAATGTTCAAGTACAAGATGATTCAAAATGAAAATGTCTCCTTGGTATATATAGGATACAAGGAGGTATAATTACAACTAATGGCCTAAAGCCGACATAAATAAAATAACATTACTAATATAATATGCCCCAATTAAGGGGTAATGAGCCAATATTAGGGCTTAACATGCCCCTCCCCTTGAAACAATTGTTGTCCACAACGCTTGAGTAACTCTAGATGCTTTTGTATAAAAGACTCATCTTCCCAAGTGGAATCTTCAGTCGGTAGTTTCCTCCATTTAATGAGATACTCTGAAATGGATCTATTCCTCAGCTAGTGAATTCTTGTGTCAGTGATGGCTTCAAGCTCCAATATGATTTTTCCTTCCTCATCAAGTTCTGGCAATATATTTTAAACTGGAATCTTGTCACCTATAACCTTCTTTAAGCATGAAACATGGAAAACTGGGTGTACTCGTGAAGATGCAGGCAGCTCCAATTTGTATGCCATAGTAACAATCTTTTGCAACATCTTATAAGGGCCATAATACTTTGGTGATAATTTATTATTTTTCTTGGCTTGCTTGAGGGACATATGTTTGTATGGTTGTAGTCTTAAAAATACCCAATCACCCAGTTCAAAACTTCTTTCACTACGATGTTGATCTGCTTGTTGTTTCATGTGATTTTGTGCCATGGTCAGGTTCTCCTTTAAGATTTGGAGAACTTGTTGTTGATTCTCGATGTGATCTTCCACTGCTTGAACCTTAGATTTTTCTTTTAGAGAAGAAGTGATGGAAGGAGGGTGGTATCCATAAAGTGCCATA